>QVOB01011329.1:0-20721 GCA_014839585.1 Pseudomyrmex concolor | reverse complement strand
ATATTAACATATTAACATATTAACATATTAACATATTAACATATTAACGCGGAATGTCCTCGACATTAATGGGGTTACCCCGCGCCTTGTCAATAATAAATCGAATTTTTACGGCATTAATCGATTCGTTTAGCATAAAATCTGCTGTTACTGCTAGCGAATAAAAAAGACGATCATTATTCAAACTATCTTACTCGGCTAGCGAAAAGCAGATGAGCAATGTTGATGGGCGCCATGACGATGTCTAATGCCCCCGCCGTCCGGTGGAAACGCCCCGACAAAATGACGCGCCGCTGTTTTGCAACTTAGCCTGGCGCTGCTCAACCTATGCTGGTGAGGGTCAGCTTCTATCCCCCGGTCGTTGCCGGTAAAACCCTGCGGCGATTACTGGAAGCGCCGATTTTTGTCGCATTGTCTGCTTCGCAGAGTGTAAACACTATTTATCCTTTATTGCTCATCGCCGGCCAATCAGAATAAAAAATAGCGGCGTCAGCCGGTTTATTTCTCTCTGTCCCGATATGGCTGTCAATAAGAAGACGGTTCTGATATGTATGCGCAGAAGTTTTTTCTAAGATACTAAGACAGAATGAGTAAAATGTTAAAGTCATTGGATTTAATGATGCATTGAAGTGGAATGTAAACAATTTTCGGTGTTTTGTTGCCGTTTTTTTTCATAATTATCCCGAACTAACCCGCTATTATTAATGCCGCAAATAGTCTCTTTCGTTGTGTTCTACTATATTATTTGCTTTGCTGTTCACTCGGAAAAGTGTTAATTCGCCCCGAAGAGCGATAGTTGGGATATAGTCCCAGCCTGTTAACGCATCCGATAGCTAAAAGCCAATTGTTCCCTGTAAATAAAGGAGAGACGTGATGATTACAGAAAGATCGTCGTACCGCCGTCAGATTGGCTGCCACCATAATCGCCAATTACATCCGGGTAATGCGGAGCACAATCCCGCGGCCAGAAATGACGCAAATAATGCCCGCACTGCGCCATCGCGGTGTATGCCGCTATTAATAACAGGCTTGTTGCTCACCAGCCAGATAGGCCAAGCGCTTGCCGCCCCTCCCGGCGTTGCGCACCGTCAGACAGACATGTGCAACGCATTCCCCGAGCGACGGTTACGCGCCCGCGGCTCCCGCCCCGGGCGCGGGACGCACGCCAGAGCAACCCGTATTTCCCTGCCGGTCAGACCGAGACAACGTGTCTTCTCAGCTTAACCTTCTCCCTCGCCCGGACGAAGCGCAAGCGCCGCCGGCACGCTCCGTTGCACGTAAAAAACGCTTCTCATTGAAAACCCCTGTGTCGGTCTATGTTCTTGGTTGTGAACCTTCAGGACGCCTGAATCTGACCGTCACCGCGTCGCGTTGTCGGTCTCGGCCACCCGGCGAGGTAGCGGCTTCCGCCGTGGCGTTACCTTTCTCTCTCGCGCAAGCCGCCAAAGAGGGGGATCTCGCTTGCGTTGATGTCTATTTACGCGCGGGTAGCGCCGTCGACCAGCGTGATGAAAATAAAAACACGCCGCTACAGTTGGCCATAAAACATGGGCACTTCGCTGTGGTAGAGCGCTTACTGAGCCATAACGCTAGCCTCTCGGTTGTCACTGAGGACAAGTCCTCCACCGTGCTGCATTTGGCGGTATATGCCGGTTGTCCCGACGTGTTGTCCCTGTTGGTTGGTAGCTAAGGCCTATATCAATCAAACGGATAGCTGTGGTTGGACTCCATTAATGATTGCCACTCAATCGCCCGAACCCATCCTGTGCTCAATCCTGCTTGACGTCACGGGAATCGATGTCAACCTCACCAATGCTTATCATCAAAGCGCCCTGTGGCTGGCAACCGCCTATGGCAAAAAAGAGGTCTTTAAGCGGCTACTTCACTGTCAGGATGTCGACGTTAATATTGCCGATGTGGATGGCAACACGCCGCTGATGGAGGTGGTCAGAAAGGGTAAAAATTACCGCCTAAAGCAACTCCTTAAGAACAGGCGGTTAGACATTAACCGGCAAGATAAATGGTACAAGACTGCGCTAATGCTGGCGATCGAACACAACAAGCCCCGTATGTTTAATAAATTACTCGCGGCTCGTGGGCAAAATACCCGCCTCCAGAACCTTTTTGGCGAAACGGCGCTGCATATGGCGGTGAAATCGGGCAATTTAACTTTCGTTCAGAAACTGATGGAAAAAAGTCCTGACGACATTAACGCGACGGATGATGAAGGCAACACCGCGTTGCATATGGCGGCCTGTGATGGCAACCAGCCTATCGTCGAGCAGTTGCTCACGGCAGAGGGTATCAACGTCACGCTTAAAAACCACGCCGGGGAAGATGCCCAACGTTGCGCCGTTCTGCTGGAACATTTCAACACGAATAGGGTGATTATAAACTATATGATTCAACATAATATCGGCTCCATCGACGACGGGGAGGCCGACGACGAGATTGCCATAGATCTGCGTGGGGCGACCCCGGCGCCGTAGACGTAAGGCGCCCGCAATGTGCCGGCAACCTGCGCAATACCGAGAGCGGCCCGTGCTGCGCTTTTGTGCCGGCGAACGGCGCGAACCAGGGGAAACCCGGTCCGGCGAATGCGGTCTCGGCGGCGCGTGACAGCGTTTTTGATCGGAACCTCTGGAATGCAGGCGTAACGGAGTAGGGGTACCAGACGCAACGGGGTAAGGGGATAAGACACAAAAACGCCGGGACCCGAGGGTCGCCGGCGTAAGGGTGAGGCAAAGACTTATTTCAGCAGCAGACGCGCTTTGTTCAGTACGTTCTCTTTGGTGAAGCCGAACACCTTGAACAATTCCTCTGCCGGTGCCGATTCACCGAAGGTGGTCATGCCGACGATCTGTCCGTCAAGGCCCACGTACTTATACCAGTAATCGGCGATGCCGGCTTCGATAACAACCCGGGCCGTCACCGCTTTCGGCAGCACCGATTCGCGATAAGCGTCGTCCTGCTCATCGAAAACGTCGGTAGAGGGCAGCGATACGACGCGCACTTTGCGGCCTTCAGTCTGCAACTGCTCATAGGCGGCTACCGCCAGCTCCACTTCCGAACCGGTCGCGATGAGGATCAGTTCCGGCTGTCCTTCGCAATCTTTCAGCACATATCCGCCGCGGGCGATATCCGCCAGCTGCTGCGCCGTGCGATCTTGCTGCGCCAGATTCTGACGCGACAAAATAAGCGCGGTAGGACCGTCGTGGCGCTCGATGGCTTTCTTCCAGGCAACCGCGGTTTCCACCTGATCGCAGGGACGCCAATTGCTCATGTTCGGCGTCATGCGCAGGCTGGCCAGCTGCTCGACCGGCTGATGGGTCGGGCCGTCTTCACCCAGGCCGATAGAATCATGGGTATAAACCATGATGTGGCGCGCTTTCATAAGCGCCGTCATGCGCACCGCATTACGGGCATATTCGACAAACATCAGGAAGGTAGCGGTATAGGGCACAAAACCACCGTGATGGGCGATACCGTTACCGATAGCCGTCATGCCGAATTCGCGTACGCCGTAGTGGATATAATTACCGGCGGGATCGTCGGCAATGGAGGTGGATTTCGACCAGATTGTCAAATTACTGGGCGCCAGATCCGCCGAGCCGCCCAGGAACTCCGGCAGCATGGGGCCAAAGGCTTCCAACGCGTTCTGCGAGGCTTTACGGCTGGCGATCTTCGCCGGCTTGGCCTGGAGCTGTTCAATGATTTTCTGGCTTTCCGCCTGCCAATTCGCCGGCAGCTCACCGTTCATACGGCGTTTGAACTCGCGCGCCAGTTCGGGGAAAGCATTTTCATAGGCGGCGAATTTATCATTCCAGGCCGCTTCTTTCTTCTTGCCCGCCTCTTTCGCGTCCCAGCCTTGGTAGATTTCCGCCGGGATGACGAAAGGCGGCTCGTTCCAGCCCAGCGCTTTGCGCGTAGCGGCGATTTCGTCGTCTCCCAAAGGCGCGCCGTGGGCGACGTGGGTGCCGGCTTTGGTCGGTGCGCCGAACGCGATGACGGTTTTACACATCAGCAGCGACGGTTTATCGGTGACGGCGCGGGCATTGTCGATGGCCGCCTTAACGGACTTAACGGAATCGCTCTCGTGGCCGTCCACGCCGCGTACGACATGCCAGCCATAGGCTTCAAAACGGGCAGCGGTGTCATCGCTGAACCAGCCTTCGACGTCGCCGTCGATGGAGATGCCGTTATCGTCGTAAAACGCCACCAGTTTTCCCAACTTCATCGTGCCGGCCAGCGAGCAGACTTCATGGGAAATGCCTTCCATCATGCAGCCGTCGCCGAGGAAAACATAGGTATGGTGATCGACAATCTCATGGCCGGGACGGTTAAACTGCGCCGCCAGCGTGCGCTCGCCGATCGCCAGACCGACGGCATTGGCAATCCCCTGGCCCAACGGCCCGGTCGTGGTTTCCACGCCATCGGTGTAGCCGTATTCCGGATGCCCCGGGGTTTTGGAATGCAGCTGCCGGAAGTTTTTCAATTCTTCCATCGGCAGATTGTAGCCGGTGAGGTGCAACAGGCTGTAGAGCAGCATTGAGCCGTGGCCGTTCGACAGAATAAAACGGTCGCGATCGGCCCATTTCGGATTGGACGGATTATGGTTCATGTAATCGCGCCACAGGACTTCGGCGATATCCGCCATGCCCATCGGCGCACCGGGGTGGCCGGAATTGGCTTTTTGCACGGCATCCATGCTTAACGCACGGATAGCGTTGGCAAGCGCTTTTCTTGATGTCATTAGATGCTCCAAAGGTTACAGTTTTGCCGCCAAAAGATCTTCCAGGCTTTGTTGGTCAACCGCGAACTGGCGGATACCTTCGGCCAGTTTGTCCACGGCCATCGCATCCTGGTTATGTTCCCAGCGGAATTCCGGTTCAGACAGCGGGGCCGGCTGATGAAAACCTTCGGTGGAGGGAGACAGTTTACGTTCAACGCGCGCGTCGGCTTTATGCAACTCTTCCAGCAGGGCGGGGGAGATGGTCAGGCGATCGCAGCCGGCCAGCGCCAGAATCTGTTCCACTTTACGGAAGCTGGCGCCCATGATAACGGTTTGATAACGGTGCTGTTTATAATAATCATAGATTTTGCGCACCGAGACCACACCCGGATCCTCGTCCACCACGTACGGGTCGAGCGGTTTACGCTGGTTGTACCAGTCATAGATACGGCCGACAAACGGCGAAATCAGATACACGCCGGCTTCGGCGCAGGCGCGCGCCTGGGCGAAAGAGAACAGCAGCGTCAAGTTACAGTTAATCCCTTCTTTTTCCAGCTCTTCAGCAGCCTTGATCCCTTCCCAGGTGGAGGCCAGCTTGATGAGAATGCGGGATTTATCGATCCCCTGTTCCTGATACAGGGCAACCAGTTTGCGGGCCTTGGCCACACACATGCCACGATCGAAGGAGAGGCGCGCATCCACTTCGGTAGAGACACGTCCTGGTACGCTTTTCAAAATCTCCACGCCGATATTGACCGCCAATTTGTCAGAGGCGTTGATAATCTGGGTTTCGCGGGTGCCGCCCTGTTTGCGGGCATAGGCCAGCGCATCTTCAAACAGCGGTTGATAGGCGGTGAGGCTGGCGGCTTTCAGGATCAGGGACGGATTGGTAGTGGCATCTTGCGGCGTATAATGGCGGATGGACTCGATGTCTCCGCTGTCGGCCACGACGGTGGTAAATTGTTTCAGACCTTCTAACTGGTTCATTTCTCTACTCCATTAATTGAATACTATCACCCGCATAAGTGACGGTTAACTTTAGGATAACACTGCATCAACAAGACGTAGAATGAAATACGCTTTTTCTGATTATTATGATGACTCTAATCGATGGCCGCGCAGAATCCAGCGACCGGATGGCCAGCGCTGTCGCGTAAGGTCAACAATCTACTTTATCTTCTCATAAATAATTGTGACAGAGTGCTATATATTAACGCCGTGCCTGAACCTGGTGCAGCCATTTATCCAGCTGGCGCGCAAATTCCTGGCGCTCGCGTTGCCCGAGGGGCGGCGGACCGCCCGTTTGGATGCCGCTGCCGCGCAGGGTATCCATAAAATCGCGCAGGGTTAGTTTCTCGCGAATCGTGGCCTGCTGGTAAAGTTCGCCGCGCGGGTTAAGCGCCAGCGCCCCCTTTGCCAGCACTTCCGCCGCCAGCGGAATGTCGGCGGTAATCACCAGATCGCCCGCGGCGGCGCGTTTGACGATTTCGTTGTCCGCCACGTCGAAACCGGCGGCCACGCGCAGCGTGCGGATAAAGCGAGATGGCGGCACCGGCAGCGATTGATTGGCGACCAGCGTGGTCTGTATCTCATGCCTTACTGCGGCGCGAAACAGGATCTCTTTTATGACCCGCGGACAGGCATCGGCATCCACCCAGATATCCATGGTGTTACTCCTTAAGCCAATCGCGGGCCGGCAAAAAGTCGCGATACAGCGCGGCCTCGGGGCTGTCGGGCGCCGGATCATAATGATATTGCCAGCGGGCCAGCGGCGGCATCGACATCAGAACTGATTCGGTGCGGCCGCCTGATTGCAGACCGAATAATGTGCCGCGGTCCCAAACCAGATTAAATTCGACATATCTGCCGCGGCGGTAGAGCTGAAACTGCCGCTCGCGCTCGCCCCAGGGATGGGACTTGCGCCGCTCGACGATGGGCAGATACGCATCCAGATAGCCTTGGCCAACGGCACGGCAGAAGGCAAAGGCCTCTTTGAAATCGGGGGCGGATAAGTCATCGAAAAACAGCCCGCCGATGCCGCGTGCTTCGTTGCGATGCTTGAGAAGAAAATAATCGTCACACCAGCGCTTATAACGGGGATAGACCGCGTCGCCGAACGGCTGGCACAGGGCCTGTGCCGTGCGGTGCCAGTGGACCGCGTCCTCGTGGAAACCGTAAAATGGCGTGAGGTCGAAACCGCCGCCAAACCACCATATCGGTTCTGCCCCCGGTTTGTCAGCAATAAAGAAGCGCACATTGGCGTGGCTGGTGGGAATATAGGGATTTTCCGGATGCACGACCAGCGACACGCCCATCGCCTGATAGGATCGCCCCGCTAATTCCGGCCGGTGGGCGGTAGCGGAAGTCGGCAGGGCGCCGCCATACACGCGCGAGAAATTGACGCCGGCCTGCTCAAAGACCCGACCCTGGAGCAATACACGCGTTCGTCCGCCGCCGCCTTCGTCCCGCTGCCAGAGGTTTTCCTGGAAAACGGCGCCGCCATCGGCGGCGGTTAACGCAGCGCAGATTGTCTCCTGCAGCGCCAGTAGATAAGCGTTGATGTGTTCGATATCCGGTTGGTCCATCGCGAAAATCCCTGTAGGTAAGCGGCGAAAAGGTGAGGCCAGGCCAGTATAACGCCGGCGGGGCCGTAACACTAACCGTTGCGGGCGAAAACGGCGCCTGCAGGGGCCGCTTACGCCTTCACTATGAAGAACAACGGCGATGTAGAGGGAATTCGAGCGAAAAGGGGAGAAATAGTCATAAACTGCCCAGAGTTATTTGCCTTCATCGTAAATAACGTGATAATCAGCTAAATCATTCATGACTCTGCACCGGCGGCGGCTATTATGGAAATTCGGGTATTTCGTCACGACGATTTTGAAGAGGTGATTACGCTTTGGGAACGCTGCGATTTACTGCGGCCGTGGAACGATCCCGAAATGGATATCGAGCGTAAGCTAAACCATGATCCCGATCTTTTTCTGGTAGCGGAAGTGGCCGGGGAAGTCGTAGGGTCGATAATGGGGGGGTATGACGGCCATCGCGGCGCCGCTTATTATCTGGGGGTCCATCCGGATTATCGCGGGCGCGGCATCGCCAACGCGTTGATAAGCCGCCTCGAAAAGAAGCTGATAGCCCGCGGCTGCCCCAAAATCAATCTGATGGTCCGCGGCGATAATGATGCGGTCATCAGCATGTACGAGAAACTCGAATACGAAATGCAAGACAGCGTGCTGCTGGGCAAACGGCTGATTGAAGATCAGGAGTATTGAGGCGGGGCGACACCGGCGGGGCTACGGTGTCGCCTCGTACAACTACTGTTTTTGCAATTGCTGAACGTCGACCGTTTCCCCTTGCGGACCTTTATGCAGCCTACCGCTTACGATAATAAGATCGTCGGGGGAAATGTCGGCCCCGTGCCAGCCGTCTGGGGCGATGTGCAGCGTCAGCGAGCCGGTCTTATCAAAAAATTCATAATGTTCCTTGCCTAACTGGCGGTGAATATTTCCCGTCAAAGTCACCCACGCGCCATCGCGCAGGGTTTTCACCTGCTTTATCGGGGTAGGTCGCAGGTCTTCCACGCCGCGAATGCCGTCGTCTTGTTTTTGCGGCGGCGGCGGGGCTTTGTCGGGGTGGAAACCGCCGTCGGGGGCGGCCAGAACGCTGGGGCTAATTAAAGCCATGAGCAGCGCGAAAGTGGTTTTCTTCATCCTGACTCTCCTTTTTATCAATCTGATTTGTCTGGCTGCGGCCGGCCAGGGATAGTAACATCCTCAGATTGAGGCCATGTCGATACCCCCTTAAGCATGGCACAGCGACGCCGATTTGCGAGCCGGCGCCGTCTTGTTATTCAAGGAGAAATGATGAAGTCGTTCTGTTCGTTAATCATTGGCCTGCCCCTTATGCTGGCCGGGTGCTCGACACTATCCGGCCTTTCCTGGTCAAGTTTTTCCCCTTTCCATTGGTTCGGCGAGAGCCGCAAGGTGAGCGACCAGGGTGTCGGCGCTATCACCGCCGCCACGCCGATGACGCAACCCGCCCTGGAGAAGGCGCTGGACGGCGATTACCGGCTGCGCGGCGGTATGGAAACCCGCAATGGCGAAATTGTCAGCGTTTACCAGGCGCTTGCCAAGGATCAGGTCAAACTCACCGTTTACGGGCCGTCGTCCGGCCGGGTTGCTGGCGTGGTCGTGACCGATGAGGCCATCAAAAGCGCCTGGGGCGTCAAGATCGGCACGCCGTTCAGCGCGGTTTATCAGAAAGCCTATGGCGCCTGCAGCAAGGGCAGCGGCGAGGATCGCGATGCGGTCGTCTGTCAGGCTCCGCAAAGCGATCATGTCAGTTACGTGTTCAAGGGCATCTGGCACGGACTCGAATCGCTGATGCCGGCCGACGATCAACTGCGGACCTGGCAGGTGAGCAAAATCATCTGGCGCGCATCCGCCGCGCGCTGAGCGCCCGCGCAGTCGTTTTCCCGGAGCGTGGCCGGCCTGGGGCGTACGCCAGCGTCGGCCGGGGCTGATGCTCTGCATGCCGGTCGGGCAGCGGCGTTTTCAGACGTCGGCCGCGGATGAATGTTCCTCCTTTCGACCGCGCGGCGGGATGCTTAAGCTTAGACCCTCGGCTGATGTTCCTTTCGTTGGCCCCACGCCGCGACTCCCTGCAACCTCCCTCGGTCCGCGAGTCTGGCTGGCTGCTTACCTGCCGCGCAAGCCTTTGCCTTATGCCTTTTGTGACTTGCAAATCACCAATCGATATATAGATGCAGAAATTTCTGGCCAACGTCGAGGTGTTCGATACCGGCGGGCGTGGCGCAACGACGACCTTCATCGAACGCGGTCAGGGGGATGTGCTGATAAGTTTTGAATCAGAGGCCAACACGCTGCGCGATCAGGCCGGCGCCGGCGACTACGAAGTTATCGTGCCGGCCACGGATATTCTGGCTGAGTTTCCGGTGGCCTGGGTTGATAAGAACGTGGAAAAGAACGGAACCGCGCAGGCGGCGAAAGCGTACCTCAACTATCTCTACAGTCCGGCGGCGCAGCACATTATTGCCGGGTTTTATTATCGGGTAAACGATACACAGATGATGAACGCAAACAAAAGCAAATTTCCACCGACCCGGCTGTTTCGTGCTGAGGACATATTCGGCGGCTGGCAGTCGGCCATGGCGACGCACTTCGAGCGCGGCGGCGAACTGGATCAATTATTGGCGGCGGTGCATCGCTGATGCTGGCCCTGACCACCAAACGGGTCCTGCCCGGTTTTGGCCTGAGCCTCGGCGGCAGTGTGCTGTTTGTCTGCCTGATCCTGATGCTGCCGTTAAGAGCGCTGGTCATGCAGTTAGCGCAGATAAGCTGGTCACAATGCTGGGAGGTCATCACCGGCCCGGAGCTGCTGGCGGCCTATAAAATCACGCTGATCTGCGCCGGGGTAGCGTCGTTGTTCAATGCGGTATTCGGCATGCTGATGGCCTGGATCCTGACCCGCTATCGCTTTCCCGGCCGTGCGCTGCTGGACGGCCTGATGGATCTGCTGTTCGCCCTGCCCACCGCGGTGGCGGGTTTGATGCTGGCCACGCTGTTTTCCACGACCGGCTGGTACGGCGGCTGGCTGGCCCAGTTTGGCATTAAAGTCTCCTACACCTGGCTCGGCATCGCCTGGCGATGGCCTTCACCAGCATCCCGTTCGTGGTGCGTACCGTGCAGCCGGTGCTGGAAGAGCTGGGGCCGGAATACGAAGAAGCGGCCCAAATGTTCGGCGCCGGGCACTGGCAGACGTTTCGCCGCGTTATACTGCCGGAAGTCGCCCCGGCGCTGCTGGCGGGGACCGCGCTATCGTTTACCCGCAGCCTGGGCGAATTCGGCGCGGTGATCTTTATCGCCGGCAATATCGCCTGGAAAACCGAGGCTACCTCTTTAATGATTTTTATCCGCCTGCAGGAGTTTGATTACCCGGCGGCCAGCGCTATCGCCTCGGTGATCCTGGCGGCGTCGCTGCTGCTGCTGTTCGCCATTAATGTGCTGCAATCCCGCTTCGGCCGTCGGTTGGGAGGGCAATGATGACAGATCTCTCCGTGTTCAACGGCGCCGCGCGCGCGCGCCTTTTCCGTGGGGAAAATGGCTATTGATCGGCCTCGGTGCAGTGATATCGCTGCTGTTGCTGGTGGTGCCGCTGATTTCAATCTTCGCCACCGCACTGGCGGAAGGACTGGCGGCGGTGGGGCGCAATCTCAACGATAGCGACATGCTGCACGCCATTTGGCTGACGGTGCTCATCGCGCTGATAACCGTACCGGTGAATGTGGTGTTCGGCACCTTAATGGCCTGGCTGGTGACGCGCTTCAATTTTCGCGGCCGCCAGCTGCTGCTTACGCTGATGGATGTGCCTTTCGCGGTATCGCCCGTGGTGGCGGGCCTGCTATACCTGCTGTTTTACGGGACTAACGGCCCCCTCGGCGGCTGGCTGGACGAGCATAAAATGCAGTTGATGTTCTCATGGCCGGGAATGGCGCTGGTGACGATATTCGTTACCTGTCCGTTTGTGGTGCGCGAACTGGTGCCGGTGATGCTGAGCCAGGGCAGCCAGGAGGACGAGGCCGCGATCCTGCTGGGCGCATCCGGTTGGCAGATGTTTCGCCGCGTCACGCTGCCCAATATCCGCTGGGCGCTGCTGTATGGCGTTATCCTGACCAACGCCCGCGCCATCGGCGAGTTCGGCGCGGTATCGGTGGTATCGGGGTCTATCCGCGGCGAAACCTATACCCTGCCGCTGCAGGTGGAATTACTGCATCAGGATTACAACACCGTGGGCGCGTTTACCGCCGCTGCGCTGCTGACCCTGATGGCGATTGTGACATTATGTTTGAAGAGCGGGTTGCAGTGGCGTCTGGCACGCCATCAGGCAGAGCTTCAACCGGGGGAAACACAATGAGTATAGCGATCGATAAGGTCGGCAAGTTTTTTGCCAACAGCAAAGTATTGAACGATATTTCGCTGGATATCGCCTCCGGGGAAATGGTCGCGTTACTGGGACCGTCCGGCTCCGGTAAGACGACACTTTTGCGCATCATTGCGGGGCTGGAACACCATAACAGCGGTCATCTCCGCTTCGGCGGCAAAGACGTCAGCCGGGTGCATGCCCGCGATCGTCACGTGGGGTTTGTGTTCCAGCACTACGCTCTGTTTCGCCATATGACCGTCGCCGAGAATATCGCTTTTGGCCTGACGGTTCTGCCGCGGCGCGAGCGTTCCAGCTGTGCCGCCATCAAGCAAAAAGTCGCCAGTCTGTTGGAAATGGTGCAATTAAGCCATCTGGCCCCACGCTATCCTTCTCAGCTTTCCGGCGGTCAGAAGCAGCGCGTAGCGCTGGCGCGAGCCCTGGCGGTGGAGCCGGAAATCTTATTGCTCGACGAGCCGTTTGGCGCCCTGGATGCGCAGGTGCGTAAAGAGCTGCGCCGCTGGCTTCGCCAACTGCACGAAGAGCTCAAATTCACCAGCGTGTTCGTCACCCACGATCAGGAAGAGGCGATGGAAGTCGCGGATCGGGTAGTGGTAATGAGCCACGGCAATATTGAACAGGTGGGAACGCCGCAGGAGGTTTGGCGCGAACCGGCCAGCCGCTTTGTACTGGAGTTTCTGGGCGAGGTCAACCGGTTGGACGGCGACATTCGCGGTGCCCAGCTGTTTGTCGGGCCGTACCACTGGCCGCTGAATTATGCGCCGATTCATCAGGGGCCGGTGGAACTCTTCTTGCGGCCGTGGGAGATGGCATTAAGCGATCAGCCCACCGCACGCTGCCCGCTGCCGGTACAAATCATTGATGTCGGTCCGTGCGGCCACTATTGGCAACTGGTGGTACAGCCGCTGGGCTGGCACCAGCAACCCCTGACGGTAGTGGCGTCCACGGAGACGGCAGGCACGCCTGTCCGCGGCGAACGCCGCTACCTGGGTGGCCAGAACGCCCGCCTTTATGCCGGGGATAAGGCCCTGCAGCCGGTGGCTTTCGCCGAAAGCGCCTGAGCGCTCCTTCCTGCATGACCCGCCTGATGCGCGGGTCTGCCCGCCGTTGCCTCCCATCGCCGGGCGCCACCAGATAACCCGTGATGCACCGGGAGGAAAAGCCCGTGCAGTTAAAGTCATCAGCGGCATTTGCGGCTTAATAGTAGGGTAAACAATAATATTAAGGGCTGACCTGGCGCGGACGGTGGCCGAGGGCCGTCGTATTTGTGGTTGGAAATTGAATCCCCTATCGAGGTGAGTAATGGCGGAACTGTTTGAACCCGTGAAGATTGGCGCTATTGAGCTGGCTAACCGTATCGTAATGGCCCCGCTGACCCGGATGCGCGCCGATGATCAGCGCGTGCCCGGGGCGCTGACGCAGGAATATTATGCCCAGCGTGCCAGCGCGGGCCTGATCGTCACCGAGGCGACCTCGGTGTCGCCTCAGGGGGTCGGCTACCCCAATACCCCGGGGATTTGGTCGGGCGAACAAACGGAGGGTTGGGCAAGGGTGACGGCGGCGGTACATCAGGCCGGCGGTAAGATCGTCTGCCAACTGTGGCACGTGGGGCGCATATCCGATCCCGTTTACCTTGGCGGGGAACTGCCGGTCGCTCCCAGCGCGATTGCGCCGGAGGGCTTTGTCTCGGTGATCCGTCCGCAAAAAAACTATGTTACGCCCCGTGCGCTGGCCACCGACGAGATCGCCGGGATCGTCGGAGACTATCGGCGGGCGGCGGAGAATGCCAAGCGTAGCGGCTTTGACGGCGTCGAGCTGCATGCCGCCAATGGTTATCTGTTCGACCAGTTTCTGCATGACGGCTCCAATAAACGCACCATCGCTACGGCGGTTCGATAGCCAACCGCGCCCGCTTTGTTACTGGAGGCGGTGGACGCGCTCTTGACCGTATGGCCCGCCGATCGCCTGGGGGTGCACCTCAGCCTGATGTCGGATACCCACAGCATGCGTGATTCCGATCCCAAAGCGATGTTCAGCTGTGTGGCGCGGGAGCTGAATGCGCGCGGGCTGGCCTTTATTTTCGCACGCGAGGCGCTGGATTTCCCCAACCGGCTGGCGCCAACGCTGCGGGAGCATTTCCATGGCGCCTTAATCGTCAATGAAGGTTTTACCGGCGCAAGTGCTGCCGCCGTGGTCGCTGCGGGTGCGGCCGAAGCGGTGGCGTTCGGCAAACTGTCTATCGCCAACCCGGATTTAGTGGCGCGTCTGCGTGATAAGGCGCCGTTGAACGAGGTCAATCCGCAGACTATCTATGCCCGCGGCGCCGAGGGCTATACCGATTATCCGGCCTTAAAGGATCAGATCTCCTGCTAACGGTGTAGCCGTTTGGTCAGGGGCTGCGGCGGGGGCGTCTTGCCCACGAGGCCGCGTACAGGCCGCGCCTGCTTTTCTTATGGCGGGAATCTGATACTATTTGGTAAAGACGGAGGGGAACGTTGCGCCAGGCGCGTGTTACCTCACTGCACGACTAACAGGGCGGCCGCACGGTCGCCTGTTTTTTATTGGGAATCCCAGGCCGTGACGACGCTTGAACATTGCATAGGCAACACCCCGCTCGTAAAGCTCCAGCGTATGGCTCCCGCCGGCGATGGAAGGCAACAATCCGGCGGGATCGGTGAAAGATCGCGCAGCGTTATCCATGATCCAGCAGGCGGAACGGCGTGGCGAGATTGTGCCCGGTGATGTGTTGATTGAGGCTACCAGCGGCAATACCGGCGTCGCCCTGGCGATGATTGCCGCGCTGAAGGGCTATCGCCTGAAACTACTGATGCCGGACAATATGAGTATCGAGCGGCAGGCGGCGATGCGCGCCTACGGGGCTGAATTGATTTTGGTGGATCAAGCCATGGGCATGGAGGGCGCGCGCGATCGGGCACGCGCCATTGCTCAGGCGATGGGCGGGAAAGTCATGGATCAATTCAATAACCCCGATAATCCGCTGGCGCATTTTACCACCACCGGTCCGGAAATCTGGCGTCAAACCGACGGGGCGCATCAGCCATTTTGTCTCCAGCATGGGCACCACCGGGACCATCATGGGCGTCAGCCGATTTCTCAAATCCCGGCGGCCGGACGTGACCATCGTCGGGCTTCAGCCGGCGCCGGGCATCAGCATTCCTGGCATCCGCCGCTGGCCGTCCGCTTACCTGACGGCTATTTTTGACCCTGCGCTGGTGGACTTGGCTCTGGATATCGACCAAGAGGCAGCGGAAAACACCCAGCGCCGTCTGGCCCGGGAAGAAGGCATTTTCTGCGGCGTCAGCTCCGGCGGCGCGGTAGCTGGCGCATTGCGCGTGGCCGCGGATGCGCTGGGCAGTCTGGTGGTCGCCGTCTGCTGCGATCGCGGCGATCGTTACCTGTCCACGGGTGTTTTTCATCCAGACTGACGTTGAGACAGTCCTTTTGCCTAATTGGGGCCTCCGGCAGCACCTTTTCGCCTCTTGCAGGCCAAACAGTGGCAGATCTCTGGCCTGGTGAAATAAGGAAGGCTGTCTGGCGATAACGCAGGAGAGCAATGGCGAGGTATGTGGAGAGAGAAAATGAAAATTTTGCTGGTTGATGACGATCGGGAACTGGGCAAAATGCTGAGCGAATATCTGACCGCGGAAGGTTTTGATACAACATTGGTGCTGACCGGCCAGGAAGGCGTGGACGGCGAGCTTTCCGGCGACTTTACCGCCATGATCCTGGATATCATGCTGCCGGATATGAGCAGCACCGATGTTTTGCGCCAGGTTCGCAAGAGTAGCCGCATGCCGATTATTATGCTGACCGCGAAAGGCGATAATATTGATCGCGTCATCGGCCTGGAAATGGGTGCGGACGATTATATGCCCAAGCCCTGTTATCCCCGTGAATTGGTCGCGCGGCTGCGCGCAGTGCTGCGCCGTTTCGACGAACGTCCGGAACAGCCGGCCGAGGCGGGCGTGGCGAGTTTTGGCGATTTGCTGCTAAACCCCGCGACCCGCACCAGTCTCTGGCAGGGTAAACCGTTTGACCTTGCCGCTTCCGAATTTAACCTGCTGGAGTTGCTTATCCGCGCGCCCGACCGGGTGGTATCCAAAGATGACCTGTCGGAAAAAGGGCTGGGTCGGCGCCGCGAAGCCGACGATCGCAGCGTCGATGTGCACATCAGCAATATCCGCCAAAAACTGTCGCTGTTGCCCGGCAGCAGCCTGGGTATTGAAACGGTACGCAGTATCGGTTACCGGATCCGTTGATGAGACTACGCGGGCGTTTGTTCTGGAAGATTCTGCTAGGGTTCTGGCTGATTTTTCTGCTGATTACCCAGGGGCTGTGGGTTGGTTTCATCCTGTACGGCAACCGCCACGAACCGCCGGAAGAATCTATCGCCCGGCGCTTTATCAATTTGCAGATGACGTCGGCTGAGTCGGCTCTGAAAGCGGGCGGTCTGCCCGCGTTACATGCGCTGATGGCCAGTTGGCCGGACGGTGAGCAGACCCTGCTGACCGCCACGGCGTTAAGCGCCGCCGCCGATGAAGCCAGAACGATAGCAAGGAGCGATCCCTCCTCCACCGACAAGGGCGCGAGTCCGGTTGCAGTGCCTGGGGCAGGGGCCGTCGATGACGGCGCCACACCTGCCGCCACCCGACATGGGGCGCCGGGATACCCGGCGTTGCAGCGGCTGGAAAGTATTGCCAACAGGCAGGTCACGGTAGCCGATGGGCAGCAATATCTGCTGCATTATGACGTTGAAAACTTACGCAGGCTGTATCATAGCGGCCACAGAAGCAACATCCTCAATATGCCCAGCCCGCTGTTCTGGCTGGGATTGACGGGTGGTTTGCTGTTCAGTTTTCTCCTGACCTGGAACCTGACTCGTCCGATGCGCCAGCTACGTAGCTCCTTTGAGCGCGTGTCGCTGGGCGATTTGTCGGTGCGCCTGCACCCCGTTATGCGCCGCCGCCACGATGAGATAACCGAAGTGGCCAAGGATTTTGACGCCATGGCCGAGCGGCTACAGGTTCTGGTCGCGGCGCGCGAGGCGCTGTTGCATGACATTTCCCATGAACTGCGCACGCCGCTGGCCCGATTGCAGCTGGCAATAGGACTGGCGCATCAGAACCCGGCCAATGTGGACACCTCTCTGGCGCGTATCGAGCAGGAAGCCGAGCGCCTTGACCGCATGGTGGGGGAGTTGCTGGCGCTTTCACGCGCGGAGCACCAGGGCATGGTGGCGGAGGAGTATTTTGACCTGCTGGGGCTGGTAGAAGCGGTGGTCAATGATGCCCGCTACGAGGCGCAGCTCACCAAGGTCACCATCACGCTCACCGCCCGGCAGCCGGCGGATTATACCGTCAAAGGCAACGCGGAAATGATGCGCCGCGCGGTGGAAAATATCGTGCGCAACGCGTTGCGTTTCTCCTTGCCGGGGCAAGAGATTGCGGTGACGCTGGCGGCGGAAGATCGCCTGCTGACGATTAGTGTGGCGGATCAGGGGCCGGGCATCGCCGAAGAAAAACTCTCCAGCATTTTCGATCCCTTCGTGCGGGTGCATTCTCCGCAAAGCGGTGAAGGTTACGGCCTGGGTTTGGCGATCACCCGTAAGGTACTGTTGGCACACGGCGGATCGGTCGAGGCTCATAATGGTCGCGAGGGCGGGCTGCAAATTCATCTGCGGCTACCGCACTGGCAGTAACCGCTTTCGGGTTGACCGCGGTTGTCAGGGCGGCACCCGCCGTCGGCTCTTGATACGATAGAATTGCTGTGGTGGCGAGCATGTTGGGGCTTACCGGACCTTGATGCCACAAGCGCGCTGCGCAGGTAAGAACGTCACATCGGGATCCATCCGACCTTGTTGCTGGCTCTGGCTCAGGCATACGCGGCATGGCGGTGTCTGACGTGATTGGGCGATTATAGGCCGGCATCCTTTCCCTTACGACCCAGCTGCCTGTACGACAGCTTTTATCGCTATACGACGCGGCCAAAAAAATTAACGGCGCTCATTGAGCGCCGTTAGCGTTATGCCCGCGATGCGGACGAAAGAAGAGCGTGGGCCTACTTGCGGATGCGGATGATCGGGGTTTCGCCGACCACGACGCTGCCGGACAATTTCACCAGCTCTTTGATCTCATCCATATTAGAAATAACCACCGGTGTCAGGGTCGATTTCGCTTTTTCTTCCAGCAACGGCAGATCGAACTCGATCACAACGTCACCTTTTTTCACGCGTTGACCTTCTTCAGCGATACGGCGGAATCCTTCGCCTTTCAGCTCAACGGTGTCGATACCGAAATGGACAAACAGCTCAATGCCGCTGTCGGATTCGATGGAGAAAGCGTGATTAGTCTCGAAAATTTTACCGATCGTGCCGTCTACCGGGGCGACCATCTTATTGCCGCTGGGCTTGATGGCGATCCCATCGCCCACGATCTTTTCAGCGAAAACCACGTCAGGAACATCTTCAATGTTTACAATTTCCCCCGAAAGAGGTGCAACTATTTCAATGCTTCCCGTGTCTTTCTTGTCATCGGAAACCAGAGATTTCAGTTTATCGAACAAACCCATGATCTTCTCCTAAGCATTTATATCGGGTCAGCGTCGTGAAATCAGCAGAGCGTTTTTTCTTCAATAAATTTGTTGACTAGATTCATCAACTCTTCCGCTGTTGGCTGAGCTAATGCTTCCTCTGCTAATGTCTTTGCATCGCCAAAATTGGTATTGCGAATAACTTTTTTGATGCGCGGGATAGAGATAGCACTCATGCTGAATTCATCCAGTCCCATCCCTAATAACAGTAGTGTAGCACGTTCATCTCCCGCCAGCTCGCCGCACATGCCGGTCCATTTGCCTGCAGCGTGAGACGCGTCAATGACTTGCTTGATTAATGTCAGTACTGCCGGAGACATGGGATTATACAGATGAGAAATGAGCTCATTACCGCGATCCACGGCAAGAGTATACTGGGTCAGGTCGTTTGTCCCAATACTAAAGAAATCGACTTCCTGTGCCAGATGGTGCGCGATAACCGCAGCGGCGGGCGTTTCTACCATCACGCCGACTTCAATGCCTTCGTCGAAGGCCTTACCCTCTTCACGCAGTTGACCTTTCCACAGCGACAGTTCCTGCTTCAGGGTACGCACTTCTTCTACCGAAATAATCATCGGATACATAATGCGCAGTTTGCCGAACGCCGAGGCACGCAGGATGGCGCGTAGCTGAGCGTGCAGCATTTCTTTACGGTCCAGCCCGATGCGGATAGCGCGCCAGCCGAGGAACGGATTGTCCTCTTTTGGCAAATTCATATAGGGCAAATCTTTGTCGCCGCCGATATCCATGGTGCGCACGATAATAGAGCCGGTGGGCATGGATTCCGCCACCGCTTTGTAAGCCTGAAATTGCTCTTCTTCGCCTGGCAGGGAATCGCGGTCCATAAACAGAAACTCGGTGCGATACAAGCCGACCCCTTCCGCGCCGTTGCGCTCGGCGCCCGCGACGTCGCGCACGGTACCGATATTGGCGCAGACTTCGACTTGATGGCCGTCAAGCGTGACGGCGGGCAGATCTTTGAGTTTGGCCAGCTCGCTCTTCTCGGCGGCGTACTGGCTTTGCAGCGCTTTCAGCTCTTCGATCACCGCCGGTTCGGGATTGATGTAGATCTGGTTGTTGATCGCATCCAAAATCAGATAATCGCCGTTGGCGACCTGCTTGGTAATGTTGCCGGTACCCACGATAGCCGGCAGCTCCAGCGAGCGCGCCATAATAGACGTATGGGACGTCCGGCCGCCGATATCGGTGACAAAACCCAGTACTTTATCCAGATTCAGCTGCGCGATTTCCGACGGCGTCAGATCCACCGCGACCAGTACGGCTTCCTCGATGATGGCACTCAGATCGATAATCGGCATCGCGAGGATATTGCGCAGTAAACGTTTACCGATGTCGCGCACGTCGGTGGCGCGTTCTTTAAGGTATTCGTCGTCGAGTTCTTCCAGCGCTTTGGCCTGCGTTTCAATCACGGAATAGACTGCGGCATCCGCGCTGGCGAGATCTTCTTTGATAAGGGCTATGATGTCCTGCTCAAGCTCTTCGTCTTCCAATAACATGATATGGCCTTCGAAGATGGCTTCCTTTTCTTCACCGAAGGTTTCACCCGCTTTGGTTTTGATCGCTTCCAATTGCGCGGAAGCTTTGGCGCGTCCGGCAAGAAAACGTTCAACTTCCTGCTCAACCTGGTCCGCGGTGATCTTTTTCCGGTTGATGACAATCTCATCTTCCTTCAGTAGCAGCGCTTTACCAAAGGCGATGCCCGGTGATGCTAAAATGCCTGAAATCATAACCCTACCTTACTCATGACACATGTTAACTTAAAAGACCCGGCCGTATATTACTCGAGCTCTGCCATCAGTTTAACCAAATGTTCTACCGCCTTTTGCTCATCCTCGCCTTCCGCGGCGATAGTCACGACGGTACCTTGCGTCAAGCCTAGGGTTTGCAGTTTGAATAGGCTTTTGACGCTCGCGCTTTTGCCATTGGAGGTCATGGTGATTTCGGAACTAAAGCCTTTAGCTTCCTTGACAAACTGGGCGGCGGGACGGGTATGCAGACCGTTAGGAGCAGTAATCGTAACTTCTTGCTGGTACATTTTATTTCCCCAACTTATTAGATGATATCAGTGTTATGGGGCTAAAGTTTAGCCTAAAAGGTTCACTTTAGCCTATATGGTTGTCGTGGAGTCTGTGGCGCGATCGTAGGCGTTACTCGTCCTGACAGGGCGTCACAGCATTAATTGCTTAATCACGCCATCCAGGGGCATGATTGCTTTTGACATTAATCATTATGCCGCTTTTCGTCGGAAATCTATAGGCCGGCGAGCGTTTCTGTTGACTGTATAATAAATAGCCTGATTAATTTCATGATCCTAAATAATTGTCCATAAATAGGAATTTCAACCCAAAAAAGGCTAATTATTAATCAAAAATCAGCATTGTAAACTTTCAGCCTCC
>QVOB01011328.1:0-63045 GCA_014839585.1 Pseudomyrmex concolor | reverse complement strand
TATGAGAAAAATTTACGGGAAAATAGTCCAGAATGTGGAACGAGAAAAACTCTTTGAATAAAAAAAAGTGTTAAAAAGTAGATAAGATTGTATACAATATAAAAGAGGGCAGAAGAGGCTGTGTAAATAGCGACTAATAGCGACGAAAGAAATCCTAAAGCAGGATTTACATCGGCGCAAAACGACGTTCGAACTTAAAGTTGTCGTAAATATCTGAGTGCTACGCGGCTTGTAGCTCGCAACTCTCATCGAAAGGCAATAGTGCATTAGACCACAGACATTGCAATAAATTATCACTTCTTCGTGACTCGATTCACCGATGTGAACTCGGCCTAAGACTTACGTAACATTGTGCAAGGACATTCGAAGCTGACGGGAAGCGTAGGCATGGTTATCGAACGGAAAAGAGGAGACTGTGTAACGAAGGCTAGAGAGTGCGAAGAGGACGAGCAAATAATCGGGAGGATTTCAGCTTCTCGTCTCAAGACCGGATTGCGTTCCTATGCATCTCCGCAGCCGTTTTCATCCGTTCGGTCCATTATCATCTTCGCCGAGTCGTGAAAAATAGAAATTCGCACTGAGATTCGTACCGAGATTTGACAACGTGATCTAACTTCTGAGAATAGTACGCGGTTTTCCTCGAGAATAAAAACGAATTCTAAAAGTAACACGTAAAAAAAATAGTAATAAAAAAGTCACGTGAGGAATATTACACAAACTTACAAAGTAAAAATTTTCTGAATACGTTCTTCGAATATTTTCGATCATTGATCAAAGTTGCATTCAATTTCATGCAGTCTCTCACGCTTATTTATCATGTTCGTATTCTTATAGCACGTCTAATACGCCATAAAAATTTGATTAATAATATATGTAGAGTACTGCAAAAAATCAGAAAAGTATATATGTACATATATATATATATATACATATGTACATACATATATGTACACATATACATATGTACATCTTGTTTGAATATATACATATAACAAGATGTTTTTGTTGCCACGGTCGATCGAGTTTTATCTCCAACGCGATTCAATTAGAGAGAGAATTTCTCATATAAAGCGGAATTGAATTCTATCTCGATTTAGGAATCCATTACGAATCCGCGGTTATATCCCATCGACTTTATGAAATGATCATTCTCGACGATTCTTTTTGCCACTTGAATAGAAAAACTTAATAGAAGATATACAATTTTTATTCAACAGATTGAAAATTACACATCACGCTCATTAGAGAAAAAAACATCTACCTTTATTACAAATTTAAAAAAGTTCAATTATCTTTTTTTCTATCTATCATAAAAACAATTTTAAATGCAAAAATAATTTAGAGAGAAAAATTCTCTCGCGTTGTCTCTCTTTTTTTTTTTATTTCAAGAATTTCGAATACAATCGCAACGAGGCAACCGAAAAACCGTGCATGTAAGTGTAACAGACGCGATTACATGACATTCGCATAATTAATATCCCGCTAGTCGGTGCGTGCAATTATACTTGCTCCGTTTGACGAAGTAACGTGGGTGACGCGTATCTCAAAAATTTAATCCATCCCGTAACACGGCTGCTGCCGGTGCTTGCGAGCGACGCGACGCCAGGCAAGCGCGCAACGGCATCTGCACAATTGGGGTGCGATGCTCAGTTGATTAAACGCAGCCCGAATTGTTGGTGCATAACGCCGAGTATAACATCGGGGAAACAGCATCACCGTGCCAAGACAACGCTTTCCGCGTCGGCTCGTGTTTCACATGTATCTCCCCGTCGTGTATACATCCGCCACCCGTAAACTGCGGCGGTGTCATCTCGGCACGTCTGCGTTTCCACGGCAATAATTTCGCGGTGATGCTTCCTCGCGCGAGTGATTAAGAACTACGGATTGCTAACGCGGCGCGATTCCCGTCACGATTTCTCGTTCGTCGTCGAGCGAAAACACGACGGACAACCGGACTTTCGGATCTAAAGCCGGCGAGTCCCCGGCCAAATGACGGCAATTTGCCGCAAGTGGATTTACCCGCGAACTTTTCGCAAGCTAATATTTTGAGTTACATCCCCGAAAATTTCCGTATAAAACACGCTGAATTTCACTGTTCGTTTCTCGGACGTTGCGCCGTGGATTTGGCGACGACACCGACGGTTATACGTAACACTTGCGATCTACGGAATATTAAATTTTCGCCTTGTCGCTCTTCATGTCTTCCGAACATTTTACGCGTCTCGTTCAATAGATTTAATATTTCGAAACGTTGTTTTAATTTTATTTAAACGACATGTGTGTGCAGATAGAGCACAATGCAATATTCTCTATAGCTCTTCAGTTATATAACAGTTGCGACGTCGCGAGATTTTATTTCTTATTCTGATAACGTGTTCTCCAAAATATTTTGTACATACAATACACTTATCTATATCTTGTTCTTGGATGTAAATGATAGGGGAGCATTGGCGTTATAAGGGTTTACAATGCAAAAATAAAGAATAAGTTTATTATATTAATTTAAACTGTTACGCACTTATCACAAACGACTGCAATTATAAAAAAAATATCTTACGTTGCATCTAAAATTCGTGTTACCCGTTCAAAGTCATCGAACTTTAATCCTCGCCTCCGATGCATCACAATAACGTCGGTACCTTTATATTTATAAGTGAAAAACCGTAGCCGAGAGCGAGTTTGATGTACCTTGCAAAAACCTGGCGGACAAAAGAAGCGGCGTACGGCCTGGATAACTTGACTGAAAGACTTGGACTTTAAAGCCGACCTCGTAATAAAGCGTTAATCCTTCGAGCCCTGATACTTCTCGTCGTCACGTACTCGGCCGTTTTTTTCCTTTCGCGCCTTTGTTCATCGTCGCATATAAAGGGCTTTGATATTAGTAACTCGAGGGTGGTCACGTTCTGCCGAGCTGGCGTGTGAAACGAACTCGATGTATCGCGCAAGATGCGACCGAGATAGATCATCGGGAGAACATCAATTGTAGATCACCGTATTGATGAGCGCAAAGCTCGCGATGCTATTCCCATTCGTTTTTATTTCTCTCTTGCGCTATTTATAACATTCGTCGAAGTAACAGTTTTTCTCCGATTTTTTCTAACAAGGTTTCGAAGATGCGTCCGATTTTAGACGAAAGAAAAGCTTCTTTCTCGCAAGCGCCAAAGTGGCCTGATTCGAAGGAAGGAAAAATATCTATCTCCCCCGTCTTTCCCTCAAAAAACCGGCTAATCGCTCTATCTAGCGTTGTAAAATTATCCAGTATGCATTTTACGATGAAAAGAAGCAGTCCACGCCATCGTGGAGCGATCACACCATCGTTTTCCTTCCGCATATTCAGACCTCGACGCCGCGTGGACGTATAAAAGTCTTGATTAAAATTTTATCCTGCTACGACAGGTCTCGAGATAACGCGCCATCCGTCGCGTCGCGGCATCTTTAAATTCATGTATTCCGGCTTAAGCGGTAAATAATGAATAAACATAAAAATGTCGATGTCTGGAAAATACACGTGGGAAGACAATTACGAACATGGTTACGTCTCTATGACATTGTCTGTCTTTGTTGCGAAATTTCAACCCGTCCGTAATATGGCGACGTGCCCAACTTCGAGAGCAATTTCTCCTTGCCGAATTTTGTTATGTCGTCGTTTCGTTCGCCATGTTCCTCTAATTCGAGGGTAGGTAGGTACGCGAACGACGTCTACGTCATCTCTGTCTCATAGTCTACAACATTTTACAACCCGACTACATTTTCGAGTAACCTGATTTTAATTAAATTCATCGAGAGCAAAGAATTAAAAAAAAAGTTTTGGTTTTTGTTCGAGTCTAGAATAAAGGTAAATCGTGCTCGCGCTTGAATTCGTGTTTAACCCTCGCATTGTACGGCAGCGTTTTCTGAAAATTGAAAGCTGCGCGCATCGAACGGTGAAATAATGATAAAAAGTAACCGAACCAATGTGCTCGATGAGAGAGTAACTCGAATGGCGCGACACTCTCCGACTCTCTCGTCGCTCGGGGAAAATTGGGATGTCGTGACGACGGACGCAAAGAGCTGCATAAAGCGGGGGAAGGTCTCTTTAATGAATCCAAAGTAGCTGTTTCGTTTCGCCTTGGCGAATACGTCGCTCGCGAAACGTCCTAATCTGCAAAATGTCCCAAAGTGCTGATGCGGAAGGCCGTATAAATTCTATGGGGCGTGAGCCCTCGGGAAACGCGAGTGTGCGCGCGAATGTTGAACGAGAGAAACGGGCAGAGAGAAAGAGAGAGAAAGAAAGAGGGAACGGAAGAGATAACGGAACGTTAAAGCAGCCCCGAGGGTAGCGAAGTGCGCCGTAAGGTCGTTAACCGTGTTAAATTTAAATCTACCCAAATTCGTCTTGCATTTAAAGTCCTTTTCTCCGTCTCCGCCCCCCTCAACGGGTTGCCCGTGCAAACTTCGAATTAACTGGAACAGAGAAAAAGAGCCTTCATGGCGAGCAATTAAATCGCTACGAGATAAAATTTCCTTTGTTAGCCGGACGTGGGACAGAAACCAGTCGTTATATGTCGAAGCCTCGTCCGTGTCAGGTCGATAAGCTTCAACCTGCGAAAGAGCAATTGCCCATAGTCATGCGATCGACCTACATGACTTATCATTCTCTTTCTCTTTTTTTTGTCTTTCTCTTCCTCTCTGTATACGCAAAGTCAAAAAGAAACATCAATCAAACATTTACCGCACTAATAAAATTATTATTTCGTTTGTTACTGTGCTTAGAATTTTAAGAGACTTGAATAAAACAACAAAAGAGATGAATAAAACAATATATAAAAAGTAAATGTAGGCAATGAAGGCAATATAACAATTGCACGCGTGCACAGCAGTTAGAAATAAAGAAAGATATGTTTCCAAGCTCGAAGGCGCTAAACTTCTCCGTCATCTTGCTGGCTCGTTCCGATACTTGACCGCCGCTCGTAGCACGCGACATTTTATTTCACGTCGGGAAATGTCACTTCAAGACTTTCGAGCGTACAAATGGAAAAGTACAAGTGGAAAGTCGGCGAGCTGAGACGGGAATGGAGATGGCAATCTGTAGCCCGCCATTTGTTTTACGGCATTCGATCTTATGCGCAAGGTGAAACACTTGCACAACTCATTTCGCGTACTAATATAACGTACTTTTCTTCGCGCGTGTCTGCTAACACCATCGTAAACCTCTCTTCGGAGTTATTTTTCGCTTCTACTAAACTAGGTGTGAAACTTTGAACGGGATGTTTCGCAGTTTTCAGAAGAAACAAGAATTAGGCTAACTATGTTTTTGATGATTTGACAAGTAATCGCCAACGTTAACGTTCGTCACGTAATCTTTTGCAAGTTTCAAAGCAATTATTTGTAATTAAAAAAAAAAAACACTTGTCATTCAACAGCTATTAGGATATTATATTTTACCGAGACGTGTCAGCAAATAAAATCTAGTGTTGTTTTCCTCTATTGTTTTTGTGACGTTATTGGCTCATTCTTTCTACATAAACGTCCATACGCAATGAGATAAGTTCCGAGAATTTACAGACTGCTCTTCGAGATTCTTTTTTCTTTTTTTTTTTTTTTTAACAGAGATCTGGTAGAGAAAACTCGGTGAAACACACAAGAGGAAACAAGGGAGTGGGAAGAGAGAAGAGTGAAAAAGCGTCACCCTCGCTCGAAACCGCCACTCCTTTAACGGTTACGAGGGCGATAAAAGAAACTGCTACAATTTAAAGTTGGCATACGTAAGTAGAGTTCTCTCGGACGATTTTCCGCTTCTCGAAGTGACTAAACTTCTTTTTGTTCTCTAATACGCGTGGAAGGCGATAACACTCCGGTCTTCCGTGTCGCACGGCTCATTTCCGGCCTTCATTTCACCGTATTCCCGCTTTTCTAATTGCGCGCAATATTCGGTACTCGCGTTTTCACTTTGCATTTAGTTCTGTTAATCTTTTTTTTTTTTTTTCTTTCTCCCCGGACGAGATAACTCGACGAAACAACGACGAGGCGCGCGACAACGGTGACGTCGAGGCTGATTCTTATTATTTTTTCACATCGTCCATTTTTTTCTAGAGACGCTCGTGGTCCCAACGCCACGGACCAGCGAGCGTAACGAGCAAATGCGGACGAGACGGGAAGAAGCGACGACGAGAAGATGAAAAAGAGAAGGAGAGCGAATGGACGACGTGCCGTCATTTTTCTTTACTGGCGTTTAAGCACGTAGAGCCATTAATTTGAAGCTTTTTTTTGTTTTTTTAAGCGCCGTCGCGATCAACCGAGAGAATCGTTAACCACCACCGACGTTCACCGAGAGTAAAGGTCCGCGCGATTTTTTAAAACAAAGTTAATAACAGGCCAAGACGTAAAATTTAATGCATTTAAAATGCGATCGGTTTCACCCGGAACAAACACACTCCGTGATGCGTCACGGAATCGTCTCATCGCTTTCTCATCGACTCGCTGAAATTTCGGAGAAGCATACCGATCGCGTGAATAACGAATACGTAGCAACGAGAATAGGAACGGCAAATACAGCGAGAGTCCGTGCGTTTTCTCGCAAGCATATGAGAGACAGTGCGTTTCACATGCATCATTCATGCATATGTATTTGCATAATAGACGGCCGCAAAGTCGTACGTACATATAGCGATGCGTTTGTACGTGCGTGTGCATATTTACATATGTATGTAAATGCACGCGGTATAATATGCATTACCGATCGCGAGTTACGCCGCGGCAGTTTTCAATGAGCTTTACGCCCCCGAGTTCTGAACTCGTCGGTGCAACGCCATTGTAATTGTTATTGCGCGCCCGGCGGCTTCGTGCCGTTTTGTTATGTATGCTAAGTGACTATCGTTATCGATATGTAGAAACGTGTAACCAGCGAGATTTTTTCGTTTCCAATATTCGCTGATTGAATACAGCGGAGGCAATGAAAAATTCCAATAATAATTATTAATAAATTTGCACAAAAATCTTTGTGAAAAGTAACAGCAAATTGGAGAAAAAAAATAACAATTTTATAAAGAAACAATTCGGGAATATGAAAACTTGTGGAAAAATAAAAATAGGTATAGTTCTTTCTCTCTCTCTTTCTCTCTCTCTCTCTCTCTCTCTCTCTCTCTCTCTCTCTCTCTCTGTGTGTGTGTGTGTAAATAAACAGAAATAGCAAAGAATCATAAAACAAAATATCGTGAAGATAACTCCAGTCGTTCGAGCTCGCCGCTGAAACTACGACGAGGTAGGAAACAAGGTGAGAGTGGCTTGAAGTCGTCCACAACCAAGTTTCCCGGACGGATACTAACCTAAATACAAATCTCCACTGTTGGCGAAGGCTAAGCACGAAACTTCTCGGTGTGTATTAAATTATGTCGTGGGATGATGCGGTCGGTCTCTTTCCCTCGAAAGTTGAGTTGTTTATATTTATCTCTGGACTGTCCGGTGTTTCCCATTCAGCGACGGGGTGGTTTCGCCCTTGCGCGAAAAGTAGGTGATTTTCCTCGTGACACGGTGGGGACGTCGTTCAACCAACGCTTCGCGATGTCGTCGACGACGACGATGACGATGGCCGCTTGCAAACTTTTCACTTAAAGCTTTTTAGCGAGCTGCAATTTTTAGTATTTGTCGCGCTTCCGTATATTATACCGGCCGTCAACGGCAACCATAAGTTTTCCATGACGCGATCGCCACTCCCGAGCCGTTTTCGTGCGGATCGATCACCGCCCACGACTTACGGTGCGATTTCTCTGCCCTGTCGATAAGATTTCTCCGAGAACTTTGACAGACTTTACGCGCAAATAACACCATTGGCGTTTAATGATCTTCGAAGTTTTAATAACTTTACGAATTACAATCTATTTTTATTGTCGTCTAATTTGCGCTCGCAAATGATAAAATCGAATTTCAATTTGAGATCTCATAAAATTTTATATTATTAAAAGAAATATGGGAAGCGTACGAAGCATTGAAAAAGGGACGTACACAAATTAGAGGTGAGAGCTGGTCAATGTTTTGCGACGCGTCTATTTTCGACCATCAATCGCTGATCGAGTCAGATCCCACGCAACAATTTACGCTCAGGCGTCCCCAATCCTAATTGAGAATATTGCTGGAAATTGGCTGTAAATTCGTGCGTATCGTAGAAGCCAGCAATACTCGGCAGTTAATTAACCGGACAAAGCTCCGACGCGCTCTCGCACATTTACGCTGATCCTTGTTACTTGGACGCCCGGTTGCCTGATCACCTAGCAAACTCGCGCGGATTCGAAATCGAAAGCCCGTCACGATTAACACGCGCCGACATCGGCGTGCCAAATGCGCGAGCAAACCGATCGACCGTTTTGTTAAGCATCGATAGCGGTCGTTTTATCGAATCGCTCGCCATTATGCTTCAGTATTTTGACATGCAAACAACGCGAAATTCTCTGATACTTCGAGCAGGCGACATTCTGTAGCGTGACATTCCATTTAAAATAGTTTATTTGAAGTTCGTTTGCAGCTGATAACGTTACGCTTTGATAATTTAAGTAGGTGTATTTTTCTTCCGTCTTGAGATAGGAGAAAACGTAAACAGGGTTTTATTATCGTAAACTGGCGCGTCACAAAAAACAATTGCGTATACATGTATCCGATATGGTCGGTATGAGAAAAAAGAAAAGATCGCGGAAGGGAGAGAAAAAATTCTTCGATACGCAAACTGTGTCTCACGGTTTCAGACAACTGTCTGAAACTCAAGCTGCATTCTCAAACTATCGAGTTCTGAACTGCTATCGAGGATCGGACGAACGAGTGCTCATCTCGAGTTTCGGTATTCGATTTCGTTCGGTAATACGAGAATTACCAATCAGCGCAGCGGCCTTTATTGGTGAAACACCGGTTGCTCATTATCGCGATTTATGTGTTTAATATCAGTTGCACAGTTGTATTAAATAATGAGATTTTGCGTGAGGGGAGGAAAGGTGGCGAGTATCGCGGGGAATGGGAATGGAGATCGGCCGAGCGCGGGCGCGGGAACAACGAGAGTGCGGAACAACCGGAAAGACAAACTGGTCCCATGTGTGTTTGCTCGCCCGCGGAGAATAATGTACACACAGCGAGGCGTTAATGAGATTTAAAAATAATGGTGATTACCTGCATTACTCATTAGGTATAACTCGCGATACACTCTTGCGCCCCCATAGCTACACACACCATCGCGCCGCCAGCCCAATGGCAATTCCACGTTTTTGGTTCACCTACGTAATGCGCGATACGCAAACGCGAAATCCCGCACCGAAGAGCCCGGTGTAGCGCCGGAATTACTCGCGGCAAAACAATGCCGCGGAAGAAAACTCATTATACCGCTATTACAATCTCTCTCCACTATCCTTCGCCACAGATCCCTCCAAGTCACTTGCTAGCTTATTTCCTACTCGTGATCTTCTACAACATGCTCGAGAAACATGAATCGAAGGAGCCGAGAAGAACCACTGATTAAGGATTCAAATTAGTGAACCAAAGTTCGTCGATGTTTTGCTTGCAAAGATAATACTATCGCAAAATATATTATTTTACAGCATTTTTTATTACAAAAAATATATTATTTTGCAATAATAGTATAGTAAAGTATATCTTTTGTGTTTTAAGAAGCTGCGAAGCTAAAAAAAACACGTCACTGAACAAAGCTCTAGAGTTCGGCTCGATTTAAATCGCCAATGTGAACTCGACTAATTTCGGAATCTTTGGCAAAGCCGAATAATGCGATCGGTAATCGAGCGAGAACGGAAATTAATCGAGCGATCGTAGCGCACGGCCATGCGTCTCATCCCGGCGTTTTATCCCGAACGAGTCAGCAAAGACCTCGCCTCGTCCAATTGCGTATTGCCCGTTGCTCCAGATGCCCCGTTGCGCCATTGTTTTCGAGCGGCTCTTGATGCCGCAAATTCAACGGGACACAAACCGGCATTCGTGGCCGGTCGACAACGCAGGCCTAATCGCAATTCCAGATATGCCGGCGTAGGACCCCGACTTGATATATGCCGTTACCAGGACGCTCGACGCAACACTTATTCCCTCTCTCGGCGAGATCGCGCCGTCGATGGCGCGCGGCGTTATTGTGGCCATAATTCACCGGTGCGCGCCTTGACGCGCACACCTAACAAAAATATCGATCCCCCCTATTGAAGGGGACGCACTCCTGGCCCTGATTTCCTCTCTGCCTCGCGACGGAAGAAAAGAGCAGATTGTCCCCTTGACGACGACGTCGAGGAAGGGAAGGGATTTGACGAGAGATCTTCCTTTCGAGATCGCGCTTCGACGCGCTTTCACGGACATGATAAATGGTCATTGAGAAAACGTCGGCCCGGTATTCGTTTCATATTGCAATCTATGCATGTGTCATTCGTATCCAGAGTCGACGCTATGCGATAGATTGAAAGGTGGTGGGTATAACGACAAGCGCTAGACAGCGCGCGGCTATCCATCGAAACGACGGTGCTCTTATGGATATCAAATTTTTTTTATCCCCGAATAGAGGAACGAAAAATGCGGATATACATATACATATATATACATCAGATACGAGTATGGTATAACAGAGAGAATGTATAGTCATGTTTTTCATGGCCTTCAAATCCAACGCGCTCTCACAAAATAGTGAAATTAATGGCGAATCAGAAAATATCATAGCGTGTTCCCGTAAAATTGTTTCTCACTCCATACATAAACGTATGAGAGAATTGCCGCCGACAAATATTTTATTTTCTACCTTATATTCTCTAATTCTTATGTGACGTGAAATTAATCATAAAAATTTGTGTAAATGATAGCGTGTAATTTCTTTAAAAAAATTATACCAATACACGCAAGAACTTATGATAATTGGAAACTGCAGTTTCCTACGTCTTTGCTATCGAAGATGTTATATCATACGTGACGGCACTACATCTACACACGTACGCCAATATAACAAGGTCGACGCGCCGGAACAGCGGAAAGGATTGGTGCGGGCGGGAGGAAACTGTTGCGAGAGTGGAAATGGGGTTTGGGACGCGCGAGAGGTAGCCAATGCCGTTTTATGCATACCGAATGCACACCTACCCATTCTGATGCATCGCATGCATGGACAATTGATTTATGGCCGAAATAAACCGCTCGCCTTTTCGATAAATAGAAAACCCCCATAACTTTTTTTTTGTTTTTTTTTATTTTACACCGGATCTTTTGTGCCGGGCGTATTCTAATACAACAAAAAAAAATTGTTGCAAAACCGCGTCTTTATGTAAACTCGCGAGATTTATTAAAGCTATCGAGTACTGTTGCTATTCTTTTATTCCGGCAAGAGTACGCCATGAAAACGCTTAATGAAAAATAAGTTTCAACTATTGTTCGGAAAAGGGTAGTTTAAAAAGTACGATGCTATTTATTATGGCGCGTCGGAGCAGACAGTGCAAAGTTTGGCGAAACATTAACGCTCTGTGTATTTTGCGAAATCCTCTAGGTATAAATTTTTGGACTACCGAATGTTGCGGAAACATTTCGCGTGTGCTTAATAAAGGACTCTTATTCACTCCCCCGTTACGCTCGAACGAAAGAGTCCTTGGATTAATGGCGTCCTACTTTCGACGAGCATGAGAAAGAGAGAGAGAGAGAGAGAGAGAGAGGGGATGTGCGAGTAGGATCGAGAGAGAGTGAAGATCGCAAACTAATGTTCGAAGGGCGACGCAAACGGCGATCAGGATGGCGGAAGCGGCGGTCGCAGGGGTAGTTCGAGCGGTGGATCGGTGGTCCCGATTGTAACGTATATTAAAATTCCAATATCCAGACTTCGGATAACTTCTGTCGTATATCATGCGAACCGAACGCCCCGAACTAACCTGCTCTGAGGTGCACATTCTACAAACTGCCGAGGAATCCCTTCACCTCTGAAAATCTCTCAAATCGACGAGAGCGTCCGTGAAGTAGCGTATGAGATAAACCGTTTTTTATGCGCGAACTTAAACGCGGCACAAAAATGCATATTCATCGACGGCTCTCTTTTGTCCGTAGAGATATCGAAGATAAAACTCAAGATAGAAGAGTATCAAGGAGGTAAATCGTCGCCATTATCCGCCTCTCTCTCCCGTTTCTTCGCAACCTCTTATTAATGAAACCGCACGCTCGATTAAATTTAATCGGTCGCGATCGCGGAGGATGATAATTACTATTCATTAAAAATTACAATGTTCCAGTTAGAAAAGCGTTCCCGCAGAGCCGCGATAACGAGATCGAATAAATAATGAATGAGCGGCTTTTATAATCAAGAAACCGGAGTGGCAATTTCGCGTCGTGTATCTCGATCCCACGTTACGATACGCTGAAATAAACGAAGAGACGTATCTACGTCGGAGATCGATAAGCAGTGTTGAAAACTAATTCTCTCAATCGCCACCGTGCATTATACCTTTCGCTGATTAGACGGCATCGTCTCATTCGAAAGTGGAACTGGCTTTAAAGGATTTCGCGCGCCGCAGTCTCCGCCTTTACTGCGATTCTTTCTCTTTACATTTGGCGTCGCTGGTAGAAATCGGATGGAATTAAGGAAACGCGCTCTCACAATGGCGCCGGCTACGATTCCGTTCCGAACCTTACAATAGATGTAAGATAGCCGGGGAGAGCCCTCTCTCTATCCTCGGAAGCCGTAGGAGTGTCCCGCCGATAGATTTATCGTGGTTTTCTTGCGAGAGGATCCTCCTTCCTTTCGTCCGCGCGCAGCTATCTCCACAATCTATGCCGTAGCCTTTTCTCTCCCGTGTCTCTCGTGACTTCGTCGGACGTCGCTATCGCCACCACATCGGTGCGCGCGATGTCTCGTTCCTCTCTCGCGACCGAATGGCTCGAGCTACCAAAGAGATTCGTAGAATTGACAACTCGCGGCATTCGTATATTCTTCTCCTTGTCGCGCGACCGTGTCTCTTCCCGCTCGCCTCGACGTGACTCTCTTTCCGTTTCGTGTCCATCGAATTTCTGCTCGAGAAATTTCCCCGCATCGCGCGCCCTTCCCTCCTCCGACTTTCGATTTCACACACTTTCTCGTTTATTCTATCTTCGAAACGAAGGAGGGTTGATTTTTGGTCGATTTTTTTTTCTTTTTTATACTCTCGCAAAATCGAGATTGTTATAGCTTACGTGTCTGATCTGCCGGCACTGATAATGCAAAGAGAGAAAGAGAACGAAAAATTAGAATGATAAGAAAGATAGCACGTATCCAGTCTCGTGGATAAATCGCGTAATTACAAAACTCTGCGCTCGTATGGTGGTCAAATGCGCGGTTTCCGGTCAAATTGTTCACGAATTCGCATAAATGTGGAGCGCACTCATTTTGCGGCGCGGCTTCAGCGAAACTCTGCTACGTCGTAACCGACCATCGTTGATGTCGGCGGAATATGTTCATTATGCGCGCCCATTGTCCATTCATATCGTCCAGCAATATGTAATTGCTTTTGTTGCGGTCCCACAAATAGGACGACGCAGTCCTGCAAACTCGTATTTATCTAGAATATGCAGGCGCTACACACGCGCGCACGCACGCGTATAATTGCACACGCGAGGTGGTTTCGAATGGTCAGATCGACGTAGCAAAACTGCACCCTTGCCACCAATGATTTTAAATCAAAATTTCGAAAAGCATTGGCCCTCATTGCCCACAGTCCCTCGATTTGAATCCAAGGCTATCGGAAATCGTATTTCAAATTGATCTTTTAATCCGAGGAATTTTCATTCTCTGATATTTGCGTTCAGCTTGAAAAGCTCCGATAAGCCGAAAAGAGAATACATTTTGCGTTTCGCTATAAAGTGGATTAAATTTTCGATCGATTTGTCGAGCTATCGGAATATTTCCGCGCGTAGAATATACGCTCGCGCGCGCGTATTCTTCGAACAACCTTTCTTCCATTAAGTCTTGTAGATGCAGTCGCGCACGTCACCGACAGGCAACCAATATTGGCTCGTCTCCTGCTCGTCTCCGCCACGTTTTCTCACTTAGATATGCGACGGCGAGATGAAAATAATTTGCCAAAGACGTCGGAATAAAGTGTATTTTTTACTCGCTTTTTCACACGCTACACGTGTCGAAATAAATAAGAGGCGTATTAAAGTTAAAATATATCATTTCTTTTAAGAAAAAATAATTTTAAAAGAATAAATTTTGCAAATTTAGATATCGTCAGTATACAAACAACATCTGTGTTTTCTTCTCTAACATCCTCGTCAATCGTTTTATTGCGAAAGCCGTACGAAGGAAACGGCAGAGGCAAGAGAGAAGACGGAGGTAGGTAGGTAGGTAGATGAGGAAGGCGGATCTCGAGGTGGAGCAGGGAGCACGAGGAGGGCGTCGGTACTGAGTGAAGTACGAGCCGGTAACGTCGGCCGGGAAAGTGACTGCTTTTAAACCGTCTGCACCGCGGGCTGATTGATGGAGTTTCCTAGGACCGAATTGCTTTCTAGGTACACTCCGGGATTCCGTGGGACTTCGAGCTCAACCGCGATGTGTGGGGACCGCGATACGTCGAGGACTAGGCGCGGCAACGCCATTACGTAAACACGCACGTCTTGACGACGGCTTCTTGTCCCTGACAAATAACCGCGACATCGTGACGACGAGACAGGTTTCCCTCAAAAAAGCAAAAACAGCACGACTCTTCGATTGCGTGCCAGCAAAAATTTAATGTTAAAATAACGTTGCACATAATTGTGATAAAACGTTAAAACTAACTTAAAAAAATTTAAAATAAAAGAGAGAAAAAATACAGAAGAAATTTAATTCACATAAAAATAAAATAAACTGTCCTGTTAAATATATTTGTAATAATGTTTTAGTCAACAAACGGAAAAAATAGACAAGAATAAAACAATATTTAAATTTTAGAACATTAAAAACACAAGCAATTATTTTGGATTTTCCTTTTACATAAGAGCGAATTCGAAGGGTCAAAAGTTCAACTGCAACAATCCGTGATGAACGATTCCACGATAGGCCGTGACTTACTTCATTATGATCGTTTCTTGCAGTCAGCGGGAGTGCGCGGTCATTAATATAGCTTCCACCGATATCAGTGATGGATTAACCCACTTGCGCGCGTTATTACTGGTTAGTCCGCGCGTCCACGTCGTTTATTTGCCGATTACCGGCTCAGATCCTCGACTTTCGATCTCTCTCTTTCTCGTCAGAACTTCTGACGAGAACTTTCCTAGATCGAGGTTTTATTAATGAACCTGCGGCATTCTGTCCCGGCAAATCTCAGTTCCATCGTTCGTCGAGAAGAATCGCTCGACGATCTTTTTACCTACCGAGAGAGACCGGCGACAACTTATTTTGACGTCACGCGCAGCGCTCGTTAGTCTCTCGTACTTAAAAAAAAAAAAAAAATATCACCTGAGAAGCGGCAGATGTGTAGAGAAGAACGAAACGCAAGTTTACTAAAATAATTAAAATGTAATTTTTCCGTGCTTGAATATGGCACACATATCGATAGATCAATAAATCTGTATGTTTCATGTATAAAATAAGCGACCAAAATCCGAACGATTTAACTCGCGGAGACTGACTAATATCGCGTGACTTTCTGCATCCGTTCATGGTATATCACAGCGTGCGATCGTGTCCGAATGCGGGACACATTTTGGGGTAGAATAAAGCGAGGGCGCGCTCAGTGGTGCGGTACCGTTTAGCGTTGCCGCGCGGATGAATGATCACATTCCGATAGGGACGATGACGGGATGCGCTGGTGGATGCTGGTGATTCTGGTACTGGGAAACCGTTCGGCCGAACGCGGACATGTAACGTTAGAGATCGTTAGACGTCAGCGGACAGAGCGGCATAAATCAGGAGTCCCGGGGTCAACGATAGAAGGGAACGGGAGGTGTAATTACCAGAGAAGGTGATTATTCGGAAGGTGATTATTCGGAGACAGCGGGAAAGAGCGAGCAACGGTGAAAGGGCGGAGAGAAAGAGCTCGCGGGAGAGAAAGAGAAACGCCGAAACGGGGAAAAGAGACAAACGATGGAAACACAGAGAAGATGGACGAGGACGGAGGGTGCTACGGTGCTAGATTGCACACACAGTGCCACAAAAAGAGCGACCAATCTACATACATTTACATTGCACGGGTTTTGTTATTCGGGTCCAACCCTCTCTCCCTCTATCTTTCTCTCTTTTGCCCGCCACGTGGGCCAATCCGTGAACGTGTCGTCGAGTCAGGTTGGGCGCCGGTATCTACGGTCGCTGGCGGCCGTTTTATTTCGTCGGTTCCGGTGCGACGCTCTTTCTCCATCGTGGATCGTCAATTAAACGATCACCCAGGATCTGGGTTTTCCCATAGGAAAAACCGTCGGTTCGCGGTGTATTTTATTTTGCCGGAACAAAGGAAAACTATCCTCCGGGCACATTTAACCGGGCGGTGACAAAAGACTCGCGATGTCGACTCGAATCGATCGAAAATGTGCGACCGTGAAGTTAAGATACGCGATACGCTGTGCTTTTTACTAGCTGAAAAACGTGTGTCGGCTCCGCTTTACGCGCGCGAAACTCGAATAGCTCTACTACTCTACTTACTCTATTCGAATCGTCCTGTCTCACGACAGCGATAATTTACGCGAGCTCAAGATCTCCGGGAAGGACACGAAAGTCAGACGCAGCAATGCGGATTTGCGGGAGTGTCGCGGACGTGGAATAGACGCGCCGTTAAACAACGAGAAGCGTTCCGAAGTTGGTACCTATCGCGACCCGACGACGCGCCATTAGCGACCTAATTCGTCCCAGGGGTGTCCTTTAAGTGCTCTCCGCCTGCGGGAAACTACCGTCGTAGTCGAAGAACAGGCGCGGCGAGAGCTCGCGCGACTCCCGAGTGCGCGAGATTTTTGTCAGCAGGCAATCTGCATAGATTTACATCCGTTTAGTCGCTTAGTTAAGCGCGTTATCAAAGTCACTCTCTCGCCGCGCTACCTCGGGCGCTTTTGAGTAATAGAGGGTCATTCCTGGCTACGGTCGACAAGAGACAGCATCAAGAGAAATCTCTTTCTTTTTCTCTATCTATCTCCCTTTCTCTCCTCTCTCTGTCTCTCTCTCTCTCTCTCTCTCTCTCTCTCTCATATCTTCTTCACGTTTCATTCACAATTTTTCCACGCCATGTCGCGATTATGCCTGAAAACGCGAGCTTTATCCGCGCTCCCGCTTAATTTCAACGACATCCGCATTCTGCATGCATTGTTTCGTCGAATATACATGTACATACGCTTTGTATGCGAGTCCACTTTCTGTGAATGGTTTTAGGAAGTTCATATATATTTGTGTGCGTAAAAGTTAGAAATTCTCGTAAAAAAAATAATATACCCTATTTGTCTATCTGTTTATTAGTAAAATATTTAACAAGTTTAACAAAACACACACACACACACACATATATATGTATATATATATTTCTATATGCTCTCGTTAGAAATTGTGTGTACGTGTGCTTTGAAAAAAAAAGTCAATTTATCGATAGTAGCATAAACGACTCGCAGCAGTTTCCATTATGAGATACTAGCGATTCGCGCTCCGGTGGTTGCGCGTTAAAGTGCAATTCCGATAACATAACCGCAAGTTATCGCCTCTTAGAGCCCAAGAGTAAATCCGCCACTTGGTTCGGATCAGGTAGCACCCAACGAACCGGTGGATTTACCGCGGCGCTGTACAGGGAGCCAACAACATTTTGTCGGGTCATCGTGTAGCTGCTCGCTACATCCACCCTTTCCCGATCCTCGCGCTCGCTTTTTACGCGGGGATGAAATTTCTGCCGGGAACAGATGGTGTCTCGACGGTAACGACTCTATCTCTCGACCTGGGTGTATCTAAAGCGTGTGCTACGCAAACTGTTTCTATCTCGGCGCGGTTCCCCGCGAATGCATTTTTGTTCAGAGCGATATTTCACTCCTGTGCTGCTATCAGCACACGCGATCGATAATTTCAACGAGGAGAAATCTCGCACATCGTACCGATATACCGTCTGATATCTCGGTGAGACCCGCACCCGTCCGAAATTCCGCGCGAATATATCGATCGGCGATAATCGATCGCGAACGGCCGAATCGTTTTTTGCGTCGCGTGCCTTTAATAGGTCTGGGCAAATATTTGTGGTAACCTTCCAATTTCTCCCGGCGAAGGAGGAAAATTGATTCTGCCGGCTGCGTTTGTGGCGCAGTTCGTGCAGACACTGCTCGCCGAGCAGCTTAGAGAAGGGAGATCGGAGGGAGAGAAGAGGAAAGAAAGAGAAGAGCGAAAGAAAAGGAAAGAGGAAACATAGCGCGCGGAAAGGATCCAAATGTAAAATACTCTGTTTCATTTTACATTTTCATATAAACTACTGGCAGACTCTTTTAGATGCAAATGCAACGTTTACCTAACCGGTCCGCAATGCATCATCTCACATCCATGCGAAACCTCCGGCCGACGAAACCGTGACTTTCTTCCGACGCAAATGTCATCCACGGCGGACTCTCTTTTTGCGGTAGCCGTTGAATTCTCAAGACGCGTTATGTGTAGCGTCGAAAAAGAGCTATGTGGCGACCCGGGCGATCCACGACATCCGTTTGGAAGTCACTTTCACATCTCTCTACCCTTCTCTCCCGAGAAAGTAAATACGCGACCCTCGAAACGCCCATCGTTTTGAGAGAGAGCCCGGAGGCAAACAATCGCGAAAGTGTTGCAAAAACATGCCTGCGTACCACTTCAGAAATATTTTTACGCGTACAATGTAAAGTGAGGGGTTCTTTAATGAACGCTGAGCTTACACAATCGATTGAAAACATGTATATCGTAAAATATCGTAAAATATAAAATATTAATTAAATTTCAATAAAACAATACACGTGCGTAATATCGCGTTTATACTGTCGTCGAGTTTCGTTCGTGCGCACGAAAATAAATACATTAGTAAGTGGCGCTTGCTTAAGGTTCCAGTAAATGTACACACACTTATATATATATATATATGCGCGCAATACCGACGCCGATACTAATCCCGATGAATGTTCCGGTGCGTTACTCTCGAGAGCCACAGTGAAAACCGGGCTCTCCCGAAATAGCGGCGCGTGTGTATATAGCGTACCTATAACATCGCCGGGGTGTTCTCGAAGCTGCGCGCGGCCCATAAATCTCGAACAAAACTAAGCTCCCAGCCAGACTGGCGCGATGCAACTTTAAAGCCCGTTAAGTGATTATTAACGTTCCCGCCTTCGCGGCAAGCCGTGTTAATATGCAAGAAACCAGGCCGTTTTGAAACGCGCGGCCCCTAATTACTCTTCGGTCGACGACGACGACGACGACGGCGATGCACTTGTCGATACCTCGCCGACGGAGTAATAATCGAATTAATCATTCGCCGTCATGAATACGCATTATGCGTCTGCTGTGAATAATAACGCCAGCCGTTCGCCGTAAAATATATTAAAACGTAACAGTGACGGTAAATCCGCGCGGACGTCGCGATCCCGAAGTTTCTAATACTTCCCGGCACGCTGCTGTGTAATCCGGGGTAATGTTAAAAACTGAAACTCCCATCGGTGTGTAAAGTCGACGCGAAACTCGCATAAATACGGTTTTGCGGCGAACTTTTTATCGCGATAGTTTGTAGTTTTCTTCTCCGTCGTATTTTCTAAGAATAAGACGATTATCGAGTTTCCTTACTTTTAATATCATTTCCCGAGGACATGAAATCGAACAGAGAGCAAAGAAAGTAAAAGCTTATTTCTACGAGATAAAGACGGGCTCATACGTGGTTTTAATGTGTGAAAATTTGTCGCGCGTAATTCAGAACGTGAAAAAAATATTTTATAAAAAAAAAAAATCTTTCGCTTATCTAAACTTTGAAATAAATATTAATTTCTCGATATATGTATAACGTGTAACAAAAACAAAAAAGTGGAAACAAAGTTGGCTCTTGTTAACGATTTAACGTGCAGTCTTTCGTTGTTATGCCGATAATAGAGGAATTAGTTTCGCAGACAAAATAACTGGTTATTGTCCGGTATTCGATTGCGTGCGAACTTTTGCGTTCTTTATGATTAACGTTCGCCCCTTTGGAAAGCAATCCTCCCGGCTTAACTACGAGCCTTCCGCTAATGAGTATGTTTTAGCGGAACCGTTGGCCTCGCGCGTTTCCTACTTCTTCTTCTTTTTTTTTCTTCTTCTTCTTTCGCCGTAAACCTTCTAATTAACGACGACTGCGGGTCCGATAAGGAGCTTCTCCTGCGTCCTCTCGCGTCGACCTCCATCAAGTTCCTTCCGCTCGCGCTTTATCACTACCTTGAGAGATACGCCGCGATACCGTCTCACAAGCGAGTAATTATGCTAGGTAAATGTCGGCCGACCTTCCTCGCCTCGTCGGAGTGCGAGATTTAACGGGGGGTTTCGACGTGGCCTTGCTTATTTCCGGCATTGCGCCGCTCTGTCGCGATACCGGACGATACAACGACGTATATATGCGATGGTTAGGTACGTCATGAATTATATAGTTACGTTGGAACTACGTATACGCGTGTCACAGAACGATTAGAGAACCTACCGAATTCAAGATCTCCACATCGAGAAAAAAAAAAAAAAAACGATACAGCGTTATCACACGTGAAGCAAAAATTGCATTTTATTCGTTTTTTCGTAAATCATTCTCTTAAATCGAGATAACGTCGTGACAATGAACTACGCGAAGTATTTTTAGGTCAGTCAGAACACTGAAATATTATCGCTCCTTCGCTCAACATTTGACGTAGTCGTGGAAGAACACAACACGGCGACATGTGGCCGTCTTCACCTGTTTGCGGTAAGAAACAGCGTGGTCGTGTCCCGCGGATGCGGCTGTAAGGAAGTTTTCATCGCTGTGGTTGTCCCGTATCTCCGGAGAAAATAACCACTTAAGGTCTTATACGAGAACGGGGAAGAAGCTTGAGACGGGCGGAACGAAGAACAAGGCAAAACGACGTTGGATAAAGGAAGATGAGAGATACAAAAGAGAATGGCCTTAGGAGAAGAGAGGTCATGGTAAGGTGGGTTGCTCGGCCCCCGTAAAATTACTCCCGGCTATCGTTCGTTCCCTACTTGTATGGATGCGTTCAGACCCGTTCTTGTGCCGAAGCGCGGAGAGAGACATGGGGGAAAAGCTCTTCACGGGGGCCTAGATGAGTCTACATCTACTTAATGTCCGTCGCTATCCGGAACAAATTACTCGGGGGACCGGGAAATTAAGTCGACATCTTTGCAGGATCTACCACACGGGGATTAGTTAGCATAGAGTGATCCTTCCAGTCGACGACCGGCTAAAGTTCTCTAGTTCTTTCGCAAATTGCGGATGCATTGCCGCTTATGATTGACTCTTGAAAGGTTGAGTCGCTCGATAGTGAGATTCATTAATGAGCAGCGGGATCTTGTTTGCAACAATGGTGTATGCAGACGAGTATCTCAACTCGGATGAAAGATGCAAGGAAGAAACAAAAGCAATACCGTTTCACTGCGAAAGTATAGAAACGCTGCTTGTGCTCCCGCTTTGTTTTATTGCACATTCGCAAACAAACGAAAAGTATTCTCCCGTTTCTTAAAGAAAGTTTGATTTCGATTTTCTTCGTTTTGCCTCTTATTTATTTCGCATTCAAATGCAGCGCTACGTCTACGTCTGTACAACGTCTATGATCTCAACGACGACATTTATTCTGCATATCCGACGGAGAATTGCGATTGAAAAAGATATGACGATATGATAAGGATAGCTAAGGGCAACCGGAACAGAGAGCGGCCGATATTTACATTCAGCCGCCGCGTCAAAACGCCGTGTCGGTGGCGGTTACTTGGAAAAGCTGGAAAGTTCGAGCGGTTGAAATCTAAATCACACTCTATATCCGCGATTGAGTGGGCGACCTCGTTTCTCACGCCACGCCCGGTCAATTCGAGTATTGGGAAACTCGAGGTTTCCATAGACCGCGCAACGCGGCCTTTACGTACCGATGGAAATTGAATACGGCGTATTACCGGGACCCGGAAGTGGGGTACGAATTCGTCAAGGCGAAAGTTCGCAGGCGAAAACTCGTGACGAAGCGCGACGCTGTCGAGCCAATAGCAATAAGGTACCACTTGAGCGACGGCGCTTTACAGACGATGGAAAGAGAGAAAGAGAGAGAAAGAAAAAGACGGAGAAAGAAAGAGAGAGAGAAAGATAGAGTCGAAGTGACTCCGTTTCCCGTGCCAAACCAACGCAAATCAAACAAAACCGAAACCGGAGAGACTCGGCACGAATCAGTTAAGCCAAGCTCATCCGCAGCTAGCTAAACGGCAAACTTATCTAATCCAACTTCTCGCGCCCGTCAGTAAGAAAGAGAGAGATAGAATTGGCAGAGATAGGACGTGTGGCAGGATGAGGTGATGGAGAAGGAGAAGGGAGAGAAGGAAGAAGATAGACACCGCGGTCTTTACAGTCAGTGGATACCTTTCGTTCTCGACAAGCAGGATACGAAGTTTATTCGGCATACTCCGAACGCCCGGAGGCTCTGCGAAGGCTCTTTAATTACTCGAGGCGGTATACGCACCGTACTGTTTAATCAACCAGTTGCTACTCTCTCGGTATACTCACTCAAAGCTCTCGCCTGGCATCAAGAGCCATAAAAGTGCCGGGCGAAGACAATATTTACAGTTAACCCTGAATCGACTCCCGGAGATTAATCAAATTCGAGATGAACGTCGTAGGTTTACTATGTCCGAGGAGGATCGATGCGCGACACGAGAAGATCACTTCGTCGTGTTGAAGTCCTGTTCGACCACTCTCGATAATCCGCGCCAGTTAACGAAACTACAACAGAGACAGAGACCAGTTGTATAATTGGAAGATCCCCGGAGATGTCTCGGTGCGGAGATCCAATTTCCAGATCGAGCGGAAAGTTCCACGGCGGCCGATCGTATATCGCGTCTCTAATTTCAAGCAGAGAGGGACATTGGTTTTATAAGCCGTCGTTAATCGCGGCGAACCGGAGCAGCTGTTGGGACGATCCTTTGGGATGGTCCGGAGCCGACGCCACGAGAGATCGCGGCGATTTCGAGATAAGGTTTCGAGGCTTGTTGGTGCAACCTGACCAACGTTAAACCCTAAATCCCCATGCGACCATCCGAGTTGAGCCTTGCGGTGTTGTGGCGGCATTGGCCAACCTCTCCGCAGGATCTATCTTGAGAAATCCTCCCACCCCTTACGGAGCCACGAGAGAAGCTGCCCCGCGTAGTTAACTGAATGCCATTCAATGTGCATTCACCGCAACAGCGTCCGCAGTATCTGAAGGTCTAAGACCTTGGAACCGCTTTTGTGCAAAAGACGGAAACTATTTCGGTGTCCAGAGATTCGTTGAAGTAACACTATCGGATGTTGCGCTTCAATACGAAGAAAACGAGATACGAGATCATTTTCGTCGCGAACAACGGAGATCGCGCGGTTTCCTTTACTCGGACAAGTTAAAGAAAATTTCCTCGAATGTATCATTTTTCGAGCGGCGTTTTACATTTATTTAAAATACATCTCGAGAGGGATGGAGGACCGGCAACGAAATTTATATCCTTTCATAATCTCGCTTTTCCGCGCTATCTACGAAAGCGCCTTCGAAAATGGCTGGGATTCATTTCTTGGCGAGAGAGATGAGAAGCGAGGCGATAAGATAATTTTTCCGTAAATTCAGGATGGCAGCGGCTGATGGAAGGTCGCCGTCGTGCCAGTTATTATGCCATTTCGCATTATGCGGAAGCCACCCGCTCGCTCGGTGCCTCGCCTTTGCTGGCTTCTTGAAATGGATCCGAATAATTTATAATATTGGTTTATCTTATGAGATATTCCGCGATCTTGCCTTATGAAGCTCTTCTTTCTTTGTGCCAACAAGACGTACGCCTCGCGAGCCAATTTCTCTGACGGCATAAAATCTTGCAGTCTAAAGGAACACCGACAATACCGTGGAAATCACTAATTTATGGTTTAAAACATTGCGTCTTCATTTCTTAATTGTAACCGCGCGACATCAATTTCAGCAGCGTACAAAAGAAATTAAATTATGTTTACATTCTTTCTTTATTATTTTCAAAAGTTTTGTTAAATGATATTATTGTGACACACGATTTGACACGATATGTATATTAGGAACTATAATCGCACAAATTTTTATTGTAAAAGCTTGATTTGGTTTTTTAAATCTTTCTTGTGATTTACATATATATATTTCTCTAAGCAAAAAATGTAAACATGGAAACACAAAAAACTTTACGAAATACTCTCGAACACGACAGGCTCAAAATCGATTCGCCTAACGACCGACTTTCCCCAGCGTACATCGGAGCTCTCCGACGCGGTGATTAATTAATCCATTGTCATTAGACTGATTGCACACGGGGTGGCGTCACTCTGTCAAATCTCTGTGGCGTGGGTCCTAACAATATACTAGGCTAAAAGGCCCCGGACACAAAGCCTCCGCGGAGACAGGAATATGATTCAACGATAGTTTTTATCGAGGCGGTATTTCTAAAAAGATGAAAAATTGAACCGCTCGGCCAAAGTGTTGCCTGCACGCTATCTGAGACATTTGCCCGGGAATCGAAAGACGAAGTGAGAGAAAAGAATACATGAGAGCGGCAGATGAACGAGAGAGAAAGGAAAGTGCGAAACAACGATAACAAAACGAACGGGGGAAGAAAAAAGTGGAAGGAAAAAAGATTGCAAAGAGAGCGACATGGGGAACACCGGGTTGAAACAGGATGCGCGAATGACGAAGGGATGGCGGCCCTATCTGTTGGTTAAGGGTAGGCGTGAAGGGACAAAAGGCAATAAAAAGCACGACGGCATGGCCATTATGAGAGCGAAATTAATGTTTGTTGCCGCGGCTTTTTACTGCCGATTATCAGGATCACTTTTATGAAAGTGCTCACCGATCCCGGAAACCTGGACACACCTCGTAACCCTCACCGTTCGATTAGCCATCAATTCGACAATTATTCCGCGAGAGCAGCGCAGTTTTAACATTGTCTTTCCGTTCTCATAATGTACGCGCAATTGCTCGCAGCCCCGGCAATTTGTTTATTTACATTTTGAAATAAGCTGCTACGGCTTTTCGCATATACAACGCGAGCACGATGGATATTCCGTTCTGCGAAACGGATATCCTCTCTTGTCGATTATTTATGCGTCCAGCGGACACATTTCGGATGAGGCGCGTCGTAGAATTATTTATTTATGGATGTCATAAATATTAGGATGACATAAATTTATCGAGCGCTTGAAAATGACGAAACGACGCGAAACGCGCGGCACGATTTTTTCGCTTCGAGATACGAGAATTTTGAGATGATTCACGCGCTCCGCTCTGGGCGTTCCGAATCACGTCGTCGTCGCTACGCGACATCGGAAAGGGCTCCTGAAAGGCGATAAATCACGGTTCATAGAAATCAGCGGCCTTAGGAAACTCACGTCGTGCCACATTCGCTATTCCGCGATATCTGGCGCCATTGGCGGAAACGTTTTAGGGCGCGGAAATTACCGGAAATCTCTCTCTTTTGACTCGGTCGCGGCACGATGGATGAAACCGTAATTCTCGGGGCACCACCTCTCTCCCTTCACCCGCATCCTATCGCCTCGTTTTCGATAATGCCGACTGACGGATACGTCGTTTGAAAGCGCCGTTTTCTTATTGCGTCTTTAAATTTCTTAAAATTCCGAGATACGAACGTCGATCATTGAGCGAGATCGCTGTTAATCCGTTTCTGCGAGCGCTAGAATTCGTTGAATTTTTACGAAACGTGACAAAATTTTTTTTCGCGCGCGGATAATTCTTTTATTCTCGAATCGACAACTTTTCATGTCGTATCGACATATATCCGTGACTTAAACATAACAAAGGATTTATATATGTATCGGCAAACGCGTTGCACGGGCATTTTTTGTGTGCGTGTATATGTGGACATTGTACCAATCAACTTCTCGTCAATTGCAACAGCCTCGGCGAAATCAAAAAGTGTTAACGCGCGCCACACCGATACTCACCACCGTTATTGCCAACAGCGAGGCGCGTACGGGGACCGTTGCGACCGCAGAAAATCCCACGCGGCAGTTCGCTCGCGTTACCGTTTTGCATTTCAAATTCCCGCGAGCAAAGCGGCCGGTTAAATTCAACGCAAATGCAGGCGCGCGTGTACGAGCACCGCGAAATGGCAGACAGGTAAGCGGACAGGCATCGATTGCCCGTGCGAGCCCCTTCCGTTCTCTTTCGGCTTAAAACGCGCGGTTTCAGCCAGCCGTAGAAAACCGTCCCGGTGACGGTGCTGGCTTGAAAGAAAGAAGCATCGAGATTTCGTTTCGAAAGGCGGCGTCGAACGGAGGAGACAGACAAACGAGCGAGAAACGAAGGAAACGCGGCACGACGCGATGAGAGAGTAACAGAAGCAAGAAGAGAGAGAGAGAGAGAGAGAGAGAGAGAGAGAGAGAGAGCAAGAGCGATGCGGGGAAGCAAAAAGCGCTCTATGCGGCGGGATGCGGTAAGCGGCAATGAATTAATCGCCGTGAACAGTGCAAGCTCGGTCCGACCCCGACCAAAATCCCGAGCTAGCCCTTCATTCTGCTTTCCTCCTCCGCCCGCCTACACCTCCGCGTCACCAAACCTGTAAAGCCTCCCTAAAACCCCTAATGCCGGCGACCGCAGCCATTGCCTCCGCCTCTGTCGTTTTGGCCGTGGCATCAGCGATCGTCCACTACCTGGTGGTTGCCGTATTAGTTCAAGGAACGAGACACGGTTTTATCCAAAAGACGACGATGATCAGAAGCGACTACAAGGAAATGCACTTTACAAGCGATATAATACGCGAAAACAACGTAAAAGGGAAGGGAACATCTAAACACCGATTTTCTCGTGAATGTAAATAGAGCGTAGAAGTATAATTTTCTTCTTATATCGCATTTCTCTAGTCGAAACTAACGGTCTTTCTCGCGACCAACATCGAAAATCTTCTAACGTCTCGTTCTGCAACTGGCAATTCTCAGGAAACAAACGTTTCAGGCTTCTTGGAATCGCTCTCCTTTCGCCTGTAGGTAATATAAGGTTCAATCTGCAGCGGGGAACCATTCCCGAACTTTGGAACTTAAGCCACGCGGATCGAAGTGACTGTTATTTCGGATCACGACCCCACGAAGTACGAACTTCAACCGTCCCTATCTCGCTCGGCTACCCCTTTTATTTCCGCTTCATTGTCTTCGTCTTGAGATATTTCCAAAACGACGGTAAGTTTAAATGCGACTTCGCGATACACGTTCATGGATCTCGACACGAACAAAATTGTTCGATTTTGAAATTTTCGCAAAAGTTTTCGCGACGAAAAACCGCGTCCAAACTTGAAAATGCACTCCGTACGCGTTTCCTCTTTGCGCAACAAAATGCGCTGTTTATCGCGCTCGCCGATTATATATTCAGGTCGCCTGTCGCCGCCACACGACCCGAATTATGTAAATCCGATGGAATCTGAATAAATACTGTAACGATGCTAACGAAGAAAGAGATTTTGACGATGAATACATTAAAGCATCCCCGATACGTTATCGCTAACCAACCTCCGCCGCACGTTTTTTCTTTTCGTTTTTATTTCCGCGTCCGGTTGCCTCGTCGGCGGCGGCGGCCGATATCTGGCTTCAAGGCGAGCATTACGAATGTTTCTCCTTGAGGCAGCTCACGTAGGCAACATCGACTCGACCTATTTCGTGTCCATTCAGGCTACTCGGAACGAGTCTGTCTCGATTCTCCCCCAACCCTCCTCCTTCTCTTTCTCTTCCTCCTCGCCCCGTCGCAGGTGGATGCATGCAACGCTGCACTCCGCTATCTGGTATCTCCTATCAGCTATCTACTCCACTTGCATACTGGATTTAGAATAGTTGGATATGGCAAGGATCGAGGTTAAACACTTATTTCTAGAGCCGCTCCCTCTAAGACTCGTCCTAGATTTCTGTAACGTCAGCGGGTTTCCACGGGACCCATTATACGCCCGCATCGACCGACCGCGCGCGGCGGCGAGAGCTCCGGAATTCTTTGCATCGCAAATCACTTCGGTGATAACTCCGCGTGAGCGCTTTAACGCGCTCGAGTATTCAGCGTAATCGCGATTACGCGAGGAAAAAGATCTCGCTCGCTCACTCGCCGAGGACATTGAGGAGCGAAACGCGCAACACACACCTTTTTCCATTCGCACGCTATAACACGCCGGGCGGAGCATGTCGTAACGACGAAACAAATAGAAAACGGCGACGATGGAAGTGAGAGAGAGAAGAGACGAGGGCTATTCAACGTGTTCTCTCCGCGATTTACATGTAAATCGCGGGCGGGTAGTTCGCTGCGCGTCATTTCGAGGTAATTTGGACGATCGCACGCGATCAAATTGGCGGAGTGGTAGAACTCGTAATTGTGAGAATCCGCGGACCGTTAAACGTGCATACACATGCCTCCGCATAACTCGGAGTTACATTGGTTAAAACGAGACTACGTGCGCGCATATATACCGACGATTACACCGTGACGTAGAAGAACGAACTTCTACGAGGGCCGCGCAGATTCGTCGGCGCAAGATATTCCACGGCGAAGAGAGAAGAGAGACGAACGGATAAAGAGAAAGAAAGAACACAGAAAGGGTTGTAGAAGGGAAAGAGGAAGAAGAAGCGCAAAAAAACTGAACGAAACTAAGTTCTCGCCAAGCTCTGTGTGCAACTGCCGTCTCGCCTGTTGTGCTTTGCGCCTGAGGATTTCTATCGAGAGAAGCTGCTGCGCAGCTACTCCAAGTTCCGCGAAATGGAACTTTAGTAAGCCACCTCGTGCGACGATATCTTACTTTCGTAAAGAGAAATACGCAGCGAACGTCACGCTGGATAATTTAAAGCCGCGCAAGTTTCAAAAGGAGGTGGAGAAAGAGCGACAATGCGGGTCAATAATTTCTTCGAATGAAGTCTGCGATATAAGTCAGCGATTCCTCGAAAGATCGTGGGAAAACAATGAACAGCCAGCCGCAGAAGTCAACACAGAAGTATATAAAGCCAGTCATCAACGTGCAATGCGCGGTTTCGACGATTTCTCACGAACGAGAACGCAGGATGTATTCCAGTGACGAAATCGGACCGGGGACGAAGAGCGACGTGGAAGTAGAACAAGAAGCGCGGGAGCAAAAAGCATTCCCGTGCTCTTTCGCGGAAGCTTCGGTGGATTCACTTGTGTCATAGTTGCGCGCCAAGAATTGAACAACTTTCTTAAACTCGCCGGGACGCTTTCGAAGACGGGGAAGCGAGGTATACACGGGCCAAAAGAGGAAGCGGCGAGCGGCAAAGAAATGAAACAAGAAGCTTTTCCGGGGAAGTATTTCCGGCAAAACAGAAAACTCGCACGCGTCGCGCGCGACGTCGACGCCGACGACGTGAATGTCCGACTGCGCGGAGAGATGTTTTTGCCGCACGTCCGTCCGGCCGTGTTGCCCAGAAGCTGGCACGCGGAAAAACTTTTTACGAAAGCAAGGAGAAGTGGGAACAAGTCGGCGAAAAAAGAGAAGACAGAAAGGAAGAGGAGGAAGGGAGAGAAACACATTGTGCGAAACCTCCGCGAATCCGCATACCGCGCGCACACGCTTTCCGCTCGATGGAAAAACCGGTTTTGGTCGACGCATCTCATGCGAGCGAATATACTCTTCGTTCTTTCTGCCGGCAAGCAAGTTTCCGACGATCCGTCGGGAAAAACCTGAGAGAGATAAATAGGGGTGGGGTCTCCAATGGAATCGGACGGACATCCCAGCGGGGTAGCACTTCCCGAGGCTATTCTTCCGGCTCGCGATCTGTGGTCAGCAAACGAAACGACAAATCGCCGCCGTCCGATCAAACGGTGATTCACGGCGCGGGATCCAGCGTGGAATGGATCGCTAACTGTGAGAAACCGAATGACAGCGGGATCGAGAGTGTGTCGCGAAAACTATGGACATCGACACGGCCGGTTCCCCCTCCCCCCGCGAAAAATGTATCACGATCGGCAGCGAGCCATTCTATCCCGCCGAGCGTGACAATGAAAGTTCGTTTTGCGTTTTATACGAATACGTGCCGGAGGGATTCGTGAAATTGAGAGGAATCGAAGGTACATTTTCACAGACGATAAACTCACCGCGAATTTATTTGCGCTTGCCGGCGCGCTTCTCCACGCGCCATTAAATATTCTCGACTTCGGCCAGAGTGTGCACCTTCGTGTATCTCGTAGATAAGAAGCACCAAGAGTGTGCTTTTTTTTCTTTAAAAAAAAAATCTTCCTTAAGTAGAATCAGTAAGAATTTCACCGATCGATTCAGCGATACACATAGTCTCACCGGGAATCGGTTATATTTGCTCGAAAGTCTGAAATATGCGTTTAAACGCGACGATTTAACATGTCGCTACTGTCAAGTGTTTTGCGTTTATACTTCACAAATACGCGTCGTATTGTCTGTCGTGGCTTTTTCTCACGGAAAGATGGCGAAAGTATTGCCTCGCGCGTGCTGTTTGTTCTCGCCCCCTAAAACCAACCGAAGATTGCGTCGCAATCCGTCCTCGTGAGATTTTCGATTTACTTCCGGGAAGCTGGAATAACGCCTGCGCCGCCGTGTTTGTTCCGGTGGAACGTAGCCATGTACCAGGACAATACTGCACCGGCCGGCTGTCATTATAATGTGTATTTACATAGCCGTGCAAATGCGAGTGTACGCGCCAAGCGAGCCGCGCGCACAAGCTACAAGCTTTACGATTAGGGGAGAGAGAGAGAGAGAGAGAGAGAGAGAGAGAGAGAGAGAGAAGAAGAAACAAGCGCAAATGTAACCGTGTCATCGAGGATTCAGTAAAGTGTAAACTATTATAATTATCCGCGGAAACGCACACTCTGTTATCGCGCATATATAATTCGAAGCACGTATAATTCACGCAACGGATCCGCGTCTGCGCGCAATTTCTCAATTCGCGAAAGTCGGAGAACGTTTTCTAATTGCAAGAGACAGTTTGTCACGCAAACTTTGTCACGCGAGTAAGTTATTAATCACGCTCGTCAAAGCGAGCGCACCGATTAATGAGTGGAGTCAATCATTCATTCGGCGTCAAATTAATTCGACGCATCGTTGCGCATACAATAATAGAATCTTTGAATTATGTGCTTCGCGCACATGCCGTATTATAACACCGAATATTCTGATAGTTTATGATAACACCGATCGTGGACAGCGGGCCATGAAATTGCGATGATTAAATCTGCGTGTCCGTAATCAGGCGTTGTGAGCGTGAAACTTAATGAACTCGGCCGCGCGCGTTCAACATCATCAACACTATTCCGACACACCGCGCGCAAGATCGGACGAGCAACGGGATTAATTCTGTATGCGAACATATCAGTCTGGGAGGGCCGAATGGACGTTCGAAAATGCCGGCGGAAAAGCGCACACTACAGGTAAACATACACAGGTAAACATACACTTACACGCGCGCGCGAATTTAGTCAAACACGTTCGCATTTTCGAATTCTGCCGCGTGTTGCATGCCATCGGACATATTTTAGTCGTTCGTTTTTGAAGTGCAACGGCCAATTAATTCGCGCACCTAATTCGAGAGCTAATTAGAGAACGCGGCGAGCGGGCGCGGCTACGGCAAGAAGCCGTGTACTATTTGCAATAAGGGGAATACCGCGCAACTATTCGAGGACTGTTTCGTATGCGAGTCTGGTTACACTAAGGTAACCTAAGTACAGTTCCCTAACTTATATTGAAGATGTTTGGAAGCTTTTGAGTTCGAATTGCCGTGCCGCGCACGATATGGCCGTACTTCGAGTTCCTCTTATATATTGTATATATATATATATGTATATACATATATATATAAATATATATATATATGTATATATGTAGTGTATATATACGTGATTCTATATAACATCCCTTCCTTCCTCACGCCAAGCCACCGACTCCGTGTAAACGCAAGACAGAAGTATTTCGCACATTGTGTTAGTTTCGAACGCGCGTTGCTCTACACGGGAGCGATTACTTCCGAGGTTGCCGCGAGGTTCTGCGAAGAAACCCCGGAATTTGCAGCCACTACGTTTCGCACCGCGCATCCTGATTACTCGCCGGCATTACGCGTCCGCTTAGGAAAGCTGCAGAATAATTCCTCAGTTTCTCTTCGTGCACGCCAACATTTTCCTCACGGCCTTCGCCTCCTCTTTCGCCAACGAGTAATTCTAATAAGAGGTATTTCGCTGTCATAAAGTTTTGCTCTTATTCTTTCTCACGCTGTATATCAACTCGAATTTTTTGCCGTTTCGCTAGTAAAGAAATTTATAAGAAGCGACAAAATAAATTTTGAAAATAAAAGAAAAACAAACAAATTCTCTCGCAAATGTTCAGAAAATTTAAATGCAATAGTTAACGAAAAATTTCGACAAGGGGAGAAAAGGAGCATGTTATATTTACAATCTGTTCACACATTCTCTTGTGTTGAATTCTCGCCAGAGTTCCGGCGGGAACGTTATTCGTCGCACTTGTCGTCCTTCAACATATTCGATCTTCTTCGATTTTTTTGTTCTCGACAAAAGAGAAAGGTGAGAATCGTATATACAGAAAGGGAGGCCTTTCATATTTTATTAGCACCGATATATTACTTCTGCACGTGTTGTGCACCTTCGCTCGAATGGTCTATCCTCTCATATATACATATGTGTTTATGTTTACGTTAGGGGATGAGACGCGAGGAAAGATCGGGCCAAAGTTTGCTTTAGCCTCCGTTGGGACGGTCACGACTGTCGGCGATTGATACGGACGCGAAGAGAGATGACACGGTAAAGAAACCGGAGGAAATAGGAAACGGGGACACACGCAAACGCTTCTTCCACAGATATTTTCTCTTCAAAATATTACGAGAGCAAATCAATAAAAACAAAAAAATGTGTCAATCGAATCGCTAATACGCACAATATTTTATTAAGAATTGAAGACTCTGAACGATAAATATATCCATCGTGAGTCTCGCGTAAGAGAAATTACATTCGCGCAAAATCTACATAATTAAAAAAAAAAAATTTATTCTTACAATTAATAGCGATAATAAAATTTTTCAATTAAACTTTTATCTCTGTAATAATTTTGCTATCAATAATCCATAACATAACATTTGCAAAACGTTATTTAAAATTCTTGAAATATTTTAAATAATATTTTAATGATTGTAAAATATTTCAAACATCGTTAAAATAAATATTATTTGAGTTTTTTATATCTTTGTAATAAAAATTCGCTTCTCGTAATGCTTTGAGATATAACAATATTGTATATATATATTATATATATACATATATATATTTAAGTAGAAAAAAGTAGTAGAAAGCGAATAAAATGTAAATTATCTGAACAACCGTGCCATATAACCCTCAAGATCGAGGGCGCAGATAGGATTGAAAAATCGTCGAACGAGATCGCCGTGAATGCTGCGATCCATCGACTCTAATTCCAGAATCGTAAAAAAAAAATTCTCGTGATCCTGTAACAACTTAGCGCAGACTTCATGCGGACGTGTGACAGAATCCAGGAAGTTCCCGAGTCCTATCGGGAATAGGACAATTCAAGGCTCGTAAAATGCAAGCGATACCGTGCAAGAGGATCGTCCTGAGAAAATTCAACCGGTGGCGAATACTCACTCGGAGAGTATTGTATCCGCGAAGGGGAACGGTTATGTCGTTCGATAACATCGCGAGATATTTCCATACGGATCGTTTTCGCGGCCAATGTCGTTCTCACGATACGAGATTATTATGTTGCGAGTAATTTCACCACGGTTTGATACTGGGATTGGACACACACACACACACACACACACACACACACACACACACACACTCTCTCTCTCTCTCTCTCTCTCTCTCTCTCTTTTCTTTCTTTCTGTAAAATTCAGAAGATCGTAATACCAAAAATATTAAAGCAGAGTCTGCATTAGTGCGCCAAATCCCGAAGTATACTTTGTTGTGAGCATTTCAATGTTTACGTACAGCTTGCAGTTTCCCGACAGACGAAAAGCATTTTATCGGAATATTATTACTGTATATTGCAGTGCATATTTTGCTGTTTAATGCATTACTATTGCTTGTTTCAATATTTTTTAGTATTGTCACTTATATTTACTGTCTAATAAATAAGAATAAAAGTATAAGTGATAAACTTAATAATGCAAAATAATAAGCTTCGATATATATCATACATTTTAACGACCGCAATTGAGATTCGAGGACACACATGGGTGGGGCGAGAACCGGGTCCGCAGAGAGTCGGCAGGCAGCGCCATCGCGCCCCAAGAAGTTCGTAGGTAACCCACTGCAGTACCCCCTACGTCTCCGCCCGAGCGAGGGAATGTCTGCTAATCCTTTACAGGGAATTCAAGTGATAAATTCCGTAAATCCCTGTTCAAGCACACCCTTGCACCGACCCATCTACCCCTTGCCATTACCGAAGGAGGTTCCCCGCTCTCCCCGTACTCCCATCGTTCCTATTCTCCAACGGTACCAGCACTACCCTCTCTCATTCTCTCGACGGTCCTCGTCGCTCTATCTACCCCACTCCCATCCACCTGGAATCTAGATTCACCTCTCCCAGGCTCGGCTCACCCTCCGCCGCGACTTCAGGAAAAAGTAGAAAACTGCGATTACAAAGACTTTCCTGACACACCTCTCCCCCTTCGTCGCGCCGCTTTGCTTCCTCCTTATCCCATCACAGTTCCTTACTCCTTTCCGTCGTTTCGTCTTTTTCTCACCACCTAACCTTCCAGCCGTTCCTCTTTTCTGCCCCTTCCCACTACTTATTCTCTTTTTTTTTTGTGTTCTTTTTCTCTATTTCTCATTTCTTGGTGCAAGTCCTCCCACGGTTCTTTCTCGCTTCTCGTCCGCGCATCGCGCGCTCCTTCTCGGATTAAAACTTTAACACTTTGTTACCCTTTTTCGCGTAAGAGGGTGAGAAAGAAAGGGAACCGGGACGGGAAAGAAGGAAGACGGAGACCGGCAAGGTACAGAGCAGCCCGCCGAGAACGGGAATGAGAAAGAGGCAGGCTTGCCATCGTAATCCGGGGCTTCCGCCACGTTGGACAAATTTCAGTCTCCGGGCGAATTTCGCTTTTGATAAAATGGCCCATTTTACATTTTGCATCTCCGCGTTGTCCAAAGTGGGGTAACGTCTCCCGCGATAACGAACATGTAAGCAGGAACGTTCGAGCGGAAAAACGAGTGGCGTTTCCTCGCTGGTATATTATTAGAAAAAAAACCGGTATATTATTAGAAAAGATGCAATTAAAACTTTTTTTTACTGCAAAACAAACTCTCACACGTTTACTCTGAAAAATCCCGTGTTTTCTGCGTAATTATTAAATTATCAACAAAGTTCGACGATGAAATCGTCGCTGAGTTTAGCGTAAAATGTGACTACGGCATCATCACATCCGTGTGAAATAACAAAGACATTAACGAACATCAATAACACGGAGTTGATACATCAACTGAATCAACTTTGCTAGCTATAAACTAATTGCATGCTTTCGGCATGTGCCTATCAATTATCTCCTCCGCGATATTAAACGCAAATAACGAAATTACAGAATTAAATTCCGATTAGACAACACGCGAAATTTAAATCAGCATAACAAAAGTCACCCATTTTTCTTGACAATTTAATCTCGCGCGAGCATCTTCGATGTGGATCTAGAACGGCGTGCTCGTGGCTGACCTAAAACGGTCGTCACCACTTGCGCTCCTCCGTCTAGATCTTTATTCATATAATACACGTCCTCGAAAAACGTCGAGACAAAGTTCTGAAAGTTTATTTGATATCTCTCAAGATAACGCGTTTATATAAACCAATAAAACGCATTGATTCAACGACGTAAATAATTGTTCCGCCAGAGAAAGCGGAGAGAAAGAGAGAGAGAAAGAGAGCGCGCGCGAAAGGGAGCACGAGAAGAGAAGAAAGACTAAAGGATCAGCCGGCAGACAGCGTTCCTTTGAGCATTAGCGATTGATTGCGAAATTACAGCAGCAGAGTGATATTTCTATAAGATTAGATCTCTTTCTCCCACTTTCTCGGCATCCTTTATCCGTTTCTCCGTCGCCTTCATCGACTCTCGGACACCCTTTTTCGTTTCCGGATCTCTGATTCCGAGAACGGATAAATGGCCGCCTTTGTAAAGGCAGCCAATGCGATTCTATAAAACGCAACTTAACAACTCCCGGTACTACACTTAAATTTAAGATCGCGAGGATTTAAGAAAGGCACTTAAATGTATAGCCTAAGGAGAGAAGAAACCGGGAACGAAAACCGATCTCCCTCCCCCGGTTAGGGTCAAGAAGCGTTTACGCGCGCCACGTCGAAGAGATGCAATTACTTCGCGAACACGCGGCGCAATATCGCTGCCGACTTAATCGTATCTCTCGTCGGATATATTAGCCGGCTATCTAATAAAGAAGCGTTCTGTCTTGAAAAAAAAAAAAAAAAAAGAAAAAGAAAGATACAACAGCTACGACTAATTAAGAAAATCACGATCCGGGAAAAACTAATTCCGGGAGAATAAATAATAAACGATTTACTTAAACTTAAACGTACGAGACGTAACACACAAAAAACGTGCTTTTTAATTAAACGAAAATATTTCCTATTAAACGCGTCATAAAATCGGTCACTGCGAGAACGATCAACGTTACATACGTTAAATTAAATTAAACCTCCTCGAGGGCTACGTGGATTCCTACTTTAATATCGATGCGAAGGGTTCCCTCGAGAACGGTGATCGAGATCATTTACCATGGTAATATTACCAGCAATATCGCCGCAGGAATATTAGTTCGCCGGCGATTTATTATCGAGCGCATAGAAAGAGCGATATTGAAGAGGATGTTCTGCGCGAGCTCGGGAAACCCATTTCCTTTGGCGACTGGCAAAAAGGATTGTTTGTAAACGCGCGCCGCTACTTTAACTTTACGCGGAAAATTGTATTGACATTATCTTCCGTTTTTAAACTGCGTAAGAATTTTATCGATCGCGTGTTTCCGTTATCTTTGTTGCGCGCAAACAAGCAACGCAACATGCGCTCGCAGTCAAAACAAAAAACAGAGAGAAACATCGACGTCACTTTGACCCGATTAGTTAAAATGCCGTCACGGCCGGTCTTTTTCCTGCTCTTCGCATTCTAGGTCCTCAGTCCTGTTATCCACGATCGGCGACGAGAGCGAAAGACAATCGCAGGGGAACAAAATGGCCGAGACGAGCGAGACACGCGTGCGCGGGTAGACACGTGTAGACACTTGAACGTGATTGTAGTATGCGACATGAGGACTCTGAAGTGCTCTCGAACTTTAAAAATCTCTCTCAGAGACAATTCTAGCGAAGCAAACGAGGTGGCGGAGGTAGCGCTAGGTCGTAGGGATAAATCTCCGAACACGTAGCTGTGTTCTCGGAGGGGTTGCAGAAGAAGCAGCGTCGCGTTCTCTTTCGGTTCGCATAGCACGAAAGAGAACGCGAAGTTGGTTGGTTCAAGTCTCGCATCGCCACCACCTTTTTCTTGTCCACTCTTCTTAATAAATTCTCGAAACGGAGGTAAACTAATTACGCGAACGCGCGGCGAATTTAAAATAAAATCACTTATCTACCTCGGTGCGAGTTCAGTCAAGGTAATTTCTCACAACGAGTTTTCCTCTACGAGTTAGTATATTAGAATAATACCGTGAAACTTATTCAAAGATATAAAATTACAAAAATATATGAATGAATATATAAATGAATTTTAATTACAAGAGGTAATATTTTCACTATCGCCCGGAGCGATGAATATCCATTCGCTTAAAGTTAGATTTTGCTTTAAACAAGCGGGGAAGAAATTCAGACCGTAAGTATCCAAAAAAAATTAAGAAACTTGAAAGTAAAGTCGATATGTAATATCGTTAAATAAAAAAAATCGCTATTGTTCGATCGGAGCGTCGCTCGCCGACGATCAAGCGGGCGCGATGAAGACGTTAACCGAATAAGTTTCGCGTGAGCAAGGAGGAGAGAAGAATCGACGGTATAGAAAAAGTTGAGGCAACTCCGGATACAAAAGTTTCGACGGGGAAGACAAAGTAGAAGAAACAAAGGAATGCTGCTCCGCGCTTCCTTTCCGTAGTTCTGCGCAGAATTGGAAGCAACTATCCAATTTCCGAGAAAACGGCAGTGAGAAAAAGAAACGCGATGGAAGAAGGAGAAGAAGAGGATTGAAGGAGAAAAAAAAGAAAAGAGGAAAAAAGCAGGAAACAGAGAAGGGGAGGAAAAGAAGTTAAGAAGGACAGAAGCGGAAGAAGAATCGGAAGGTGGGATACGGCTTAGCGATCCAGCGACCTGGAAACTTCCAAAGCTTTTCCCAAGTCGGAACCTTTAAAAGATTTGATAAACGCTGACGTCACCTCTTGCGATTATTGCGCGAAATTCGTACGTGAATTGTGCGAACGTACAAACGTCAATGCGATGTGGAATGTGTCACACGCGCGGGATTCTGCATTCCGGTCGCAGAAACGTTATGTCGCACATTAATTTACATATCGTTTCCAACACAGAAATTAAATCTTTTGATTTTGCATTACAAGGCTACACGCCGCGAATATTTGTTCAAAACATGTACATAACACGGTTCAGAAAGCCGGTTCGCATATCCGTACGTATAATATTGTATATCCCAAAACCATCGCGATTCTCTTGTTGAAATACCTCGAGCTCGCCAGACTGCGCCGAGCGAGCTTTGTCAGCTCGGTCGGCGTCTGAGATGAACGCGGCGGCATTAATACATATCCCCGATATACGTCCCGCTCCCTTCGCCGTCTTCGGTCGAACAAGCAACCTCGCGCATTCTCGACCTCGGGTGTGCTACACACTCCTCTTGTCCGAAATTGCCCTCACACCACGCACGTGGCTCCAGCCACCGTTAATCGGATTCTTTGGTGCAATTTACGAGAAAACGCCGCGAATTCAGGCGAGGTCGTTTAATCTGAAGCCAAATCCTTGCACGAAAGCCGTGTCGTGGCTCGTACGTTTCGCGGAATGTTTTCTAACCCCGTGAATCCTTTCAAGGATCAACGTGCCGAGCCGGGAGTGCATTCGCTGGAAGGAAATTAGGAAGCCGGCTGCGAGCATATAATAAAATACCGACCTGTTTTGTTTTAAATAAGAGCGTAATGAGACCGTTAATTATCGTTTTGGGCAACGCCTCGTTTCGGAAAGAGTATTACGAATTCTATCTGAAAAAGCGTGTTAATAAAAAAGCGCGTATTGTATTAAAAAAAATCGATATCGCGGAAAGTAGTTACGTCAAGTTGTAGTCGTACGTAACGTGCGCACACTCTGACAACAGCACACTCAAAGAACACCGAACGGGAAAAAAAACTCCCGCGACACAGAAAAAATATGATTCTAGAAACTCGTTGTTCGGTCTAACTACTGTGCGGCGACAGTAAAAATAGCTGCTTTACGTTGTTGCGAATTAACGACGCATAATAAATTGAAAAAACTTTTTTACGCCTGATATTTCTCGAGTTTGCACCAGAATGAGCAAATAAAAAAATAAAAAAATAAAAAAAAACGTGAAAATCCTTCCATCATTAGAAAATTACTGTTACACCAAAGAGAACTGCTGCGGCGATATTTTACACCTATGTGGGAACAGACGGCTTAGAGCACGATAAAAAGTTTTTCTGAAAGAGCTTGACGCTTTTTATGGTTTGGTCGGCGATATATCTTCGAGAATATAATGTTGTAACTCAATCGAATCTGGAAAGAAGTCGCGAACTATCTCACTCTTCTTACGATTCTTCCTAATTAATGGCTGCAAAGGGAGTAGCGCGTGAAAAAAAAGAATTCCAACGGGTGGCAAACGGTTGAATGCGTAATTTTTAGCGGAAAACGCCAGGCATTATTTCCCGGAAAGGGAGAATCGGAGTTTCCACAGTCCCGGAAAGGACTTGAAGGGATAGAGAGAGAAGGCGATGCGCGAGGCAGACAACGAGAGAGATCGAGGAGGTGCGGGAATAGGTCTGGGGTTAGTTCCAAGCGATTTGACTCTCATGCGATTTAACACGAGGACTATTATAACTCGATATAGATATACCGCGGAGCTGCATCTCGTTCGCGCGCGCGTACATAATCGCCCGAATGTATGTGTGTGCGCGCGTGTGTGTGTGTGTGTGCGCGTGCGTGCGCGCGCGCTCATGCTCGCGGCTAACATTATCGGCGGCGCGGCACGTCTCTGCGGTGCCGTCGCATTATTATGTGCCGCGACTATATGACTGTAGTTAGCGCGCCATTATAGTTTAAGCTCCGGAGAATACGAGCGAGCGCGCTGAGGAAAAGCTTAGCTGGACCGATATGTGTTTCCATAAGGATGCATCGAGAGTATCAAATAGGTGTTCTATCCTCTATTCTCCGCGCTGTCATTTTGGTTAACGCGGGAAATTCGCGAGAAAAACATACGCCGCGAAATACGACCTGAAGCCAACTCGTTTTCAGACTCATTTGCGAAAAACACGCGAGCTTTTAGCAATATATTCGTGATGCGAAAACTAAAACGACGCGAAGAAAATTAACAGAATATTTTAAATCCTACATGCGACACGATGTTCCACTGTGCCGCGCGCTTTCTTTTTTTCGCTTTCGTGTCGAACGTAGAGTTCGATGACTGCGATCAGACAGAAAGCGCACTCGTTCAATTTAGTACAGTTTTACGTTTGCACAACTTTATATATACATGTGTGGAACTTTATTTTTGTCTAAAATTCAACACCGATTGAACTGAACTCGTAGAACGGATATTTCGCGCTAGCTCCTTAACGCGCGGATATCGTGCGCGGAAATGAGGTTCGTCGAGATCGTCTTTGAAAAACTCTTTGAACTCGCTTTTCGCTTATAGCTTTCCGCATCGTCTGCAACGAGCCTCGTATTGCCTGCCTCTCGCGCCGCTATTGTGCTGTAATAATTATTTAATGTCGGCAAAGTCGGCAAATGAAATTAACAAACTATTGGAAGTAATTAGATTCTCGTCGGAGCAAATTAAATGGCTTGCGCTCGATGAGCTATTTAAATGATTATCCCTTCCTCTCCTTCCCTTCGCTTTTATAGTTAGCGTCATTCCGAGCTCACCCCATTCCTACGACGTCATGCTTGCTACGGCAAAACCCAGTCTCGACGAGCATTCAGTAGTGCGAGAACCGAAGCTAATTATTCCAACTATTCCGAAGTTTATGGCAGTCGATCGGAGCATCTTCGAGCGCGGAGCGAAATATACGGCTGCAACACCCCCTTTCGCTCTCTTTTTCTCGTTCTATCTTTCGAATTTCTTTGCCGTTTCTCACTATTTCTTTTTCTCCTTCCACTACTTTTCCGCCGCTGCTTCTTCTTCGCGCGCGAGCGTGCCTAGGAATACCAATCAAAGCGCCGCACGAAAAGTCTTGCACAGAACTCGAAAGTCTGTGGAATGAATTTTTCTGCATTTCATCTCTTCGGAGATGTGGGAAGAAGGAGAGAGCGAGAGAAGAAGTGGCGATGACAGTTTAAACGAAACGCGCGGACGAGATTGACGGGAATATCAGAAACTCTTTCGTTAGTTAAATACATTTGCGAGCATAAAAATCGGTTTGTCTCAAATAAACAACTAATTGATTGGTCTAAGATGAACCAGGTCGGTAATTATATCCAGACGAACAGAGATTGCACGTTGATGCACAAAGCTGCCCCGGAATCAGTCGCCAAGCTAACAAAATTTTAATCACGAGCCGCTGCTGCACTCTCGTTGCGGCAAAGCTCTTCGGCAGGTACATACGTGATCGTCGTCCCAACGAAACAGAACAAAACAAACGGAATTGACCGCCAGAGCGGGGATCTCTTGCGCGGTTGTTCTGACTCGGCGTGTCACAATCAGAGTGCGGCTCCACGAGGGAAGATCAAAGCGGCTCACGGGCGGGCGTACGTTGGCTAGATCAGCGTTACGGAGCGCGGCGTGTATAACTAACATAATCAAGCCGTACGAGACATCAGAGCGAACTCGAATTAGTATTATAACTTCGCGGTTAACAGTCGTACGATCTCGTTGAGGAAAAATGCAAAGAATAACATTCAGTCAACAAACGTGACGGTCTCGCTGCGCAAATTTAACAATCGCGAATATAACGCTCTAATAAAATTACCTACAAAAAATGTAAATTAATGGAAATATTTTTTTTCTATTGAAAAAGAAAAAATAAAACGTTTCTGGTGAGTATCGCATTACATATGTACATACGTGTATATTTTCGCAGTACAAATTCGTTACGCAATGCGCCGGTTACATCGTTAATTTTGTAATGATGGACGTCACAAAGGATGACAATTTAAACCATCGATTTCGTGATTTACGTCAATCAGTTGTCGACACGCAGATGGTACCGCAGTATTTAACACCCACGGATTCGGTTCCGATTCATGCGGTAGAATTTAGTATATGATTCGCGAGCGCGCGAGTGTTTGTATCTCTGCTGGCAAGCATAATGATTAGACTATCACGGTTGAATAACAACCTATTGCGCAGCGAGCCGGCATTAACAAAGGGATACCATAAGCGGCCGATTTTAATTGCCCTTTCACTGTAGCGCCCGCGTATTGACCGTCGCTTTGACCGTATTTCCACTCTCTTCCAACGATAAAGCATTATTGATTGCAATCCGGTATCGCAGTATCGCTATATAGCCGTAAAAAAAAAAAATATTATAGCTCATAGAATACTCATCGCCGATGATGTAACGCTGATGCACTATTTATTACGCGATCGCTTTACGCCGCCATGCTCGCCGCAGAGCTGAGTGAAAATTTATTATGTTGTGGCGATAATCCCTTGCACACGTTTAACAGAGATACAATGGATTTAGTAATAATAGATATGCGCAAACGATATTAACAATGTAGCGATAAAGAGAATTAAGCCACATATTTTGAATAATTAATTAAACTAGATTAATTCAAATTGCGTGCGTGTGAAATTTTTAAAAAATTTCAAATGCAAAAAATAAATAAAAAAAAATAAAGCCAAATGTGTTTTATGCATATATATATATACATATATATATTCTTGTCACATTGCTAGGATTGTCATTTACTCAACATTAATTAATTTGCGACAAATTCGAAACTTCCCAATTGTTTCCTTGACACGCGTGTCTTCGCGCAAGTGTTTGTAACCACGTTTCGGCCAGTCGACTCTAATTCGAGAGCGTACAGAGACGTAGGCAGAGGTATGGAAAACGAGGGAAGTTTCGTCGACAACCCTGGGAGAATGTACCGTACAAAGCGGCAGACGCGAACGAGGGAGAGAGGAAAGGAAGGGAACGAGGAGAGAAAGGGTCGGCAGGCCGCACCAGAAGAGCAGGAAATTACGTCTCCGGACATCCGTTCGTTCGGCTCCAGAGCGCCGCGGCACAAGTCTTGAGAGAGACCTGGAGGTTCCTTCAGAAGGCGAGCGCAAACCCGACGAAAGGCCGAACCGGGGCACGAGCAGGGCCGGAAGAAGCAAAAAAGAGAGAGAGAGAGAGAGAGTTATAAGAAAGGCCATGGACAGTTCATGACCGGGCGGCAAGACGGAAGAAAGAAGGACGCCGAGACGTGAAGGAGCACACCCGACATTCGTCTTATCCAAGTGTACTTTAGAAATGCAACCGGTGTAACGAGCACGGACACATATTCGCTGACGCTTTAAACTCGCATTCGGGCCGAGCAATCATGTACGAAACGCTATCCTTACCTCGTTGACCCCGTATCGCGCAGCTCCGTATCGAGCGCGCCCGCGTTTGTAACGTTTATCTCGCTCAGCTCGAGCAGAAATCGCTGCTTCTTCACGAAGAGCAAACGATCCTTGATTGTACGGTGCGCTTCTCCCCTTCCACATACACACACACACACACACAAGTACGTTCTACCTATTTCGGGCGTTAATATGTTTCTGTAATTGCAGTGCCTAGTTGAAGACTCCGCGCGCGAAATCCCGTTCGCTCTTCGGTCTATATAATGACAGGCAAAGTAAACCTCATCGGTTTCGAGTGCTTCACTTAACCGCAAACTATCCTAGTCTGAATTAGTTTTCGAGTCACCCTCGAGCGTCTTTCCTGCGTTAGATCGTCGCCATAATTACCCCGGTTGAGGGGGAGAACGGAACGAGGCTAGCGAGAGGCTAGAGTTGACATTTCTTGACGTCGATGTGCTTCGGACGATTACCCTTATCCCGTTTGTTTACAAGAGAGCGCGCGCTCGGGATCAAATATACAATAACGATATCGAATTCTCGCTAATTCCTCATACCGCGTACGGATTATAATGTGTCGGGTGGTAAATTGAACCGCCCTCTTATACATTCGATCGACACGATATGTTCCAATCTATCGATCGGTCGTCGAAACGAGAATCTCCGGGTGACCTCATTTGATCATCGTTTCCTCGTTGTTTCCCAACTAACAGCAATAGAACGGAAACGTTTGTCTACACAGATACGTATGTTTTATGTACACAAAAACGGCCGTAATGGAAGCGCGGAATGCGAAGTGATTTATCAGAGAAATTTGTTCCGCAATATCTTGCTCTTGCTCTTTCTCTCTTCTCTCTGTTACCAATTAAAACAATATGACTGGAAACGAGGAGATTTACCGAGCAATCGAGTGTTCCAAAGAAAATTCCTTTATAAATGAAAATATAACGTAAGATGACATAAGATACAACTTTTGTATTTTAATCAACAATTAAGATTGTTATTTAATATTCGAGAAAACAGAAACTGGTTAATTTCTCTTCCGATTCTCACCGAGTTCTTGCTAGCTGATTAATTTTCTTGGCGCCGAAAGATTTCAGAATCTTTACTGTTTCATATATATACATATATATACATGTCTAATCTAATTCCATTTCACGGCACTGCTGTAAGGGTTAAGAAAGTCTAGAGAAGCGATCTGCGAATCGTGATACTGTCCTTCTTTCGTTGGAAATTTTCCTGTTATTTCAACGATAACATCGTCACAGAGCAAAAACGACTGCGAATCGCTTACTCTCTCACATATACACACGCACACATATACACACACATATGACTCGGCTGAAAAATTGAAAGTAGGTATGCACCTCGTAACCGTGATTGTAGAACTACGTATATGCATCCGGTGCCACCATTTTCTAGATCCGGAAACAGGCGAGAAACGTTGAAGAGAATCTCTCTCGTGCAAACAGGAGAAGAAGAGAAACACAGAAAGAAGCGAAAGAACGAGCAAAAAACTAGGAGAAAAAAAAAATTAGAAAAAAGTACGGAAAATGTAGTCGCATAGAAATCATCAGAATTCATTAAAATCTGCATTTGTGCACACAAAAGGAGCTAAGCTGAGTAACAAAAAAATAGAAAAATAAACTCGTCTAAAGAGGTACGCGCATATTTTTGAAAACATAAATATCTCGTAACTAAAATGTAATTTTATCTGAAATTTCTCGTGAAGAAAAACATTTCGGATAAAGTAGACAATTGCGAGCGCTGTTACGAAATAACGTTATTTTAGTCAAAGTCATGTAGTCTAGAGCTCGAACTAGATATCGCCTCTCTTCTCCCATCAGAATATCCGCTCGTCTCGTTCTCGTTACCTCCGTCTTTGCCTTGAAGTAATAACTAGAAGTGGGCAAATCTCGAAAGGCTTTCCGAGAGTACGCGTGGCTAAATTGAACGGGAAGGACGAGAGGTGAGAATCGAGGTAAAATTGACTCGCTACCTCTCGAGAATGACCGGGTCGATTAGACTTCGTCGAGACGATGGAAACGTCGACGACAATGATGGCTTCGGGAACATCTGCGGTTCGACGTTCTTTTATGATTCGTCGAACAAGAGAACAAAGAAAGCGGAAGGAAGAACGGACCGATTGGACATGCCGTTGGAATATTTTTTCCACTCGTAACTTTTCGCGGAAAAAAGCCCCGTACCGGAAAACCGATTGTTCACGAGCGACGTTTAAGCTTAAATGCTTGTGCCTCAGAAAAAAATAGAACAGTATCTCTTTCTCTCTCTTTCTCTCTGTCAATTAGAGTTCCGATCGTATGATTTTGCGCAAATGTAAAGAACAAAAAAAAAAAAGATAAATTAAAAGCGTAATTGCAATGATAGCGGTTAAATATATACTCGATATTAATGCGATATTCTCACGATCGTGCGAGATTCTCAAAATACAACCTGGACATGTAGTGATCCATTAGTTACAAGAAGCGAGATGTGTTTAATTGTTATCCGGTGCGAGATGTTTATTGGTGTCTCTCTTTCTCTTTCTCTCTCTCTCGCATCGCTGCAGCTTTCGCTGACGGTTAAATTCTAGAACGACGACGCATTCAGCGTCGCGGACAAAAGCGTCACATCTGAAAACGCGAAGCACTCACCTTGGGTTGCCACGAAGAGCAGCGTGGTGCAGAGCGTTGAAGCCATTGTTGTTGGTAAGGGTGATGTCTGCGGCGTGGTCCAACAACAGAGCCAACATGTCATCCCGTTTCTTAGAGATCGCGTCGTGAAGGGGCGTGTCACCTTCGGAATCCTGCAAGCAAGAAAATATTTTCTCGCCTGATATATTGTATATGTATACATATATATACATATATATGTATATATATACGTAGTAGATTATTTCGTTGTTGTTTTGTAATTAAAATGTACAGAAGAAACGTACAGAACTAAAAGATGCGCTAAAATATTTCAAGATATTTCAACGACGAAATATTTTAGAATTACAATTTTAACTAGAATTTAATTAAATGATTACGCAAGACAACACGTAATTTTTTAAATGGTTTGGTTAATTTATTGTTTTCTTTCTTTTTTCATTTAATTAGTTCAATTTTTTTTCTAGCACTTGCAAATCTTTTGTAATTAAAAATAATTCAGACATGTATATAGTGAGAAGATTCATACTCTATTCACCTAAATTCTACAGAAGTGGATCAATGCTTCGGTCAGTTTTGGCCCCGATGGTTACCATTCGGACGATACCTATGAGCTTCAGTTGACGATAAAACGTACGGAAACAGGGGCCATCCATTAATGCCGAACAACGTAGTACGAACTTGTCGGCCGCTAACAAACGAACGAACGAACGAACGAACGAACGAACGAACGCACGAACGAACGAACAAGCAAGCGTAGAAATAAACCCTACAACGATAGATCAGTGTAACGTGTGCAATTCACGAACGATACAAGTATTTGCGCATCTAAATCGCGTGAAAAAAATTTCGAGAACTAGTTTCCATAAAGATTATTTAATAAACATCTGAAAAAATTAGTTTTTTTTTCTTTCTCTCTCTCTTTCTTTCTCTCTTTTTTTCTCTCTAACATTTGTCATTTTTACTTTGAACATAAAAAAAGAATTACATCCGCTTGAATCTAAGAAATCTCCTTTTAGAAAGAAAATCTCACATAACCCAATACACCGTTGATCATTCGACGTTCATCTACAACAATAATTCACTCAATGAAAAGGTGATATTGCTGAGATGCCGATTTGGGGTAAATCGAAAACGACGAAGCGTAAAATAGCATCAAGCGACAAGCTCAGCTGCGTAAATAATAGGGCATCAGGCACAGATACTTTATGGGATCAGTTGGAAAAATCCTTTGTATAACTCCAATAACCGTGGAGGATAAATCTGCCGGTACTGTCGAGAACCGCCGGCGCTATCTCGCGCTATAAATGCTGGCCATGTGTCACGCCACTAGGTGAGGGTGAAAGAAAGAAAGAGAGAGTAAAAGGCGCAGTAGAGAAGAGGAAGAGAGAGAGAGAGAAAGAGAGAGAGAGAGAGAGAGAGAGAGAAGAGAGAGTCAGAGATGGGACTGAAAACTGGAGGTAAAGCGAAGAGGGAAGCGAGAGCCTGAGAGAAAATACTGTCGTGGCGAATAGGACTAGTTCAGAGCAAAGATCGCGCGACAGTCACAGGACCCTCTGTCTTATTTACCTTTGATTGTGAAATCTCGACTATTATTCTCAGCCATTATCCTTAAAAGCAATTACGAAAAATCGCGCGACGCAATTATTGCACATGCAATCAAGCAAACAATTCCACGGAAATTACAAATCTTCAAGAAAAGTACAAAATAAAAAAAAAAAGAGACTTTGCTAAAATACAGATAAAATTCATGCAAATGTATCTGTCGACGCTGTATGTGGATAACAATTGCAATTCATTCCCGAGCGTACTTGATTTTTTTCCTCCGACGCGTCTTGACCTCGAACAGAGATTTATACGAGCGGAACGAGAAAATAGTAGGTCCCTGGATGCTGCGGACTTTCAATTTGCGACGCTGACGCGCGCTTTTTCGCCAATGTGGCCCTTCTTCCATTCGACGTTCCTTCTGGGAAAGGGTTTGCGTATATAACCTCCTTCTTCCTTCCTTTTCATCCTGCTCCAGCCGTTCTCCTCCTTTATATCTTTCCGCCGCCCACTCGTTTAAGTCCAACAAATGACATTCGATTCATACGGCGCGCGAGCCGCAGGTAGCGTTCGAATAACTTGCGAAAACTTTAATTTCGACATTTCTCTCTGCCCGTCTTCTTCCTCCTCGCGTCGCGAACGCTTCGTCGTCACGATTCACCACCGCTGGCCGTCCTAGCCATCGCAATCCGCTTCGAGACGCTTGATCATTCTTAACGCCGACAAATTGCCAGAGACTTGTCAAATGTAAGAAGTACAAATGGTCGGTGCGCGAGTTTTACTACCGTTGGTCGCTTTGTCACACATCGTTGTACGTTAAATTAAAGAATGCGTCCGTGACAATAAAAAGAAATCCCTTGCGTCTTTCGAAGAGAAGCTATAGCAATTATCTACTTAATAAATAGAGAACGATGAGAATACGGAAACGAAATGAACTTTTAAGCAAAAATGCGTCTCTCATAAATAAACTTCTTCTTTCTATCTACGTTTACTAAAAGCATCCACATTAATAATTTAAACCTCCAACAATCAGAATCAGCAATATATAATATCATTGTTATCGCAATAAGATAACTTGTAATATTTTATGTTTATTGCAATATCTCTGCTCTACTTCAATGACATTATTTACAATGTATTTTATGGCGGTATTGCTACTTATAAGATATTGCCTTCTGATAGAAAGCTGCTCAAAAGTTCAACTTGCTTGATGGTATGTTTGACAAAAACGGGCTTGGAATTTGGCTCGCACTATTGCGGATTCTGCTTAAAATGGATACTCAACGTCGGCGCCGGTAGCTATCGCCGGCGATGCTATGTACAGATCAGGTGAACAAGCCGGCGAAATGAGAAAAGACAACAGCAACAACACAGCAACCTGGTCATGGAAGTGTGGATGACAATCAGCGCCGGTGTCGGAAGCGAGGGCGGGCGCGGCGAATCGACGACGGCGAGCGGGCAAGTCGAAGCGGGTTGATTGCATCGCAAATATTGACATCGCTAATTCTCTCCCGGCCCATCGTTTGGCTCGTCGAAGGCGACGAGCTACACTAATGAGAGCTTTAAGACATCAACAAGACGTAAAGCAAACTCGGATTTCAAGCGCGCGCGCGCCGCCGCGTCGCTCGAAATCGGAGGAGCAGTTATTCGACGTGACTGGCGAATGCACCGCGACGGGGACACGGCCTGCTATCTCTATTGTTACGAGGAAGCTAATGGTATTCCAAGTACCCTCGCTTCTTGTAACAAACGCGCATCATATTGGGTTAGGTCTCGTCGCGGTTACTTGGACAGATTGCATTCTACTTCCAGTGTCGCGTTCCGTATCGCTAAATATATCATTTGAATACACCGCAATATTATTGAAAAACGTACTTGCATATATTTAACGCAATATCGCGATAATAATTAAAGAACTCTTAAGCTCTTTCATGAACATTTTTATTCATTTTTATTTATTTTTTCATAATCGCAGTTTACTCACGACTTTGCTAATGTCGAAATTTTATTATTCTTCGTTGCAAAACGTAACCAGTCACAAATTGCAGAACTTATTTTTTTCAAAATTACCGCAAATATATTTGTAAATTTAAATTATTATACACTTATATTCTTCAATTTCTTTCTTATTTAAGTACTTTTTTATCGCAACACGTAATCTTCGCGTTAATTAATACACTTTGTGCGCGCAGATGGTATCATGGGACTGAAACATTTCGCTCTTTCCGCATTTTTAATCAATGTCGTTATTGATTGAATTCATTCCTGCGTCAGTGCGCTTGTTGTAAGCGTTTGAATGTGCTTGTTACTAACATGGGGAATTCGTCCGCTCTGTTTGACTATACGCTCGAGCGAGCTCTTAGAGACCGCATCCTCAAATCTAACTAGGAATGATCGCAAAGGCGCAGCCCGCTGCGGGCTTAACTCCTATTTCACGATGGCAAACGATGGTGATTTTGCGAAGAAACGAGAAGGCACAGAGAAAAGAACTGCAGAGAAATAAAGAGAGATAGAAAGAAAGGAGAAAGACAGAAGAGAGACGTTCCTCTTTGTCGTTATCCCTCAACCTCCAATTTCTCCAGCGTAAAGAGAGGGCAGAATGAGAAGGGCAAGGGGGTGGAATTCGAACCGCAACCGGGAGTCTGAGAAGATAATGCGAACCGTGAGAAAACGGGGCGCACTCAAAGTCCGCGCTTGATTGCAACTCACCTTTCCCACCCAGCCCACCTACTTTTGAGTAGGAGGCCCGGAGCATCCTCTGACCAGCGACGCGTGCCCGGTAAAGGGTGCTTCGAAAAGACGTCTGGTATGCGGGTCATGTACGAATCCCCGGGAGAACCCCTTACGGAAAAGAAGAGAGAGGAGAGGAAGAACTAGTTGATCCGAATAGACTGCAAGAGAAGTGCAGAGGCTGCAAGATTCCTCCCCTGCTGCGCGGCTGGATAAAAGCGGCAAGTGCTAAAAACAAGAGTTGGCTAACTCGTTACGCCGATCGTGATCGGACTGATCGATTCGATCGGTTCTCAGATGAGCGCGGAGACGTTGTTTCATGACGTTCGCCCGTCAGCAAACAGTCCACGTCAAAAGTCGATAATCCGTCAAAATATATATCGTATACGTTCTCTGATTATATATCGTATCGCTCTCGTGTGAATTTCTCTCTCGTCTTCGTTCGAGTCAGAGCGTCGTGAGCGCGCTAATTTTACTTCGTTAAGCAAATTTATGTTAAATTACTGAAACACACGGCGCAGCTAGAAGCTCTCTGAATTTGATCGCGAAAATAAAATGATACACCGTGTCTCTCACTGTGAGAGAATCTTAGGTTTCCGCGAAACTAGAGAATAATAATTACATTTACAAAACATCTTCACGAGTTCGATCAGAAAAATTATATAAATAAAAATATATTATAAAAATATATTATAAAAATTATTTACAATTATATAAACTTTTTATACACTTTCTAATGTTCGTTTTTAAAAGTTATATTTAAATCTTGTGTCCGATGTAGTGCGATATATACATGCGTAGAGCAACGCGTAATCAGCGAATATAGAATAGATGTGTGTACATACCATACAAGCACTTATTAAAACAGTCATCATCGCGCTTGCTAATTTTTGATCAATGATTTGTAATCACGCCGCGGTTGGGAGATAATGTCGAGTTGTCGTGCGTGTCGACGGGTTGTAATCACCGTGCTGGGACCGTCACGTTGATTTCGTGACAAATGTATGTGAATACACGTACGCGTTGTTATGTGTAGTGTGCGCGCGCCTCTAACGACGAGATCTACCTGGCGGCGCGGGGGAGAAGACGAGCCACACTCGTACACACAGACTGCCGCACGGTTGCATAATATTACGTTTATATCTGACATTCATCATTAGCGGTGATAATTTATGTTGGACGCGAATGGGTCGGCGCGCGAACCGGCTAATTAATATAAATTGCCGGCGCGAGGATTACGCAACAGGGACAATGCCGTGATGCGATTCATTGTGTACTCTTCGAATCAAACGGAGAGCCGATTAAACGACTGATAGATCGTCGCGAATAAAGAATTTCGAGATTAATTCCGAGCGAATACGTGCGTAATGAAGGAAAAGAGAGACGGGCGAAGAGATAAAACCGCGTCCGAGCATTTCAAGTCGTTTCTTCGTCCAATTTGTTGAGTTACGAGAAAGAAACGCGTGGAAAACAGCGCATTGACCACGGTGTGCTAATATGTAAAATTACACCGGGAATCGATGACCCAGTTCTTTCGGACGACGCTTGATCCACAAGCACGACGCCGCGCCAAATGCAATTTTCCCGAATCGAAACATCCTGATGAGATCGTTTTTTCTGAGCACGTCGTGCGCCCAGCTCTGCACTTTATGACAGACGAGTTTGTAACTCGTCGAGCTTGCTGAATTGCCACGATACACTGGTAGTATACGGATAATATAAAATAACAGAGAGAGAAGAAGAGAGAAAGAAAGAAAGAGAAAATTAAACTCAGAGAATACTATGTATAAAGAAGTGAAGTTAAAACGATTCAAAATAAAACAGAAGGGAGGAGGAAGAGGAAGAGGGCACGAAGGAGAATAAACTGAAATGAAGGAAAATTTCTCTGTGTGTTCGAGGAAATGCCTTTCCGAACACATGAATAAGCGCGTCGTGTTTTACGACGATGTATAACGCTGGCTAGAAAGTTCCGACAGACGTTTCGCCGTTTCAGGATCATTCAAATTTTCAACGAGCGCAAGTCGATCGTATCGTGTTCTTCGTTTTACACTAGGAAAGCGAGCGACGCGACAGTGTAAAAGCCGCTTTTCTAATCAAGAAATGCGCAATGTAAAGTACTCAAGAGAATCGGCTCCGCATAATTTTCTCTCGATGCCAACAAACTTTTCTCGGGTCTTTGTTACGCGGTCTTCCGCGCATGGGGCGAAATTTAATTTAGCAAGAGAAAGAGAAAGAGGGGCGGAGGAATGACGGAGACGCTAGCCAGGCGGAATAGTGATGGTCACAACAATAACTTCGGAAAACCCTGCATCCGCCCTGCACCACCTCCCGCGGCCACTCCTTGCTTATTGCTTTTAGTATTAACGTGCTCCTTGTCCCCGCTGGACTCCTCGCCTCGAGCTCACTCTTTGTCGCAACAAAGAGACTATATTTCGCGGTCGCGAGAGCCTCTACGCTTCCTTTCTCTGACCGCTCTCTTCTTTTCTGTATTGCAAAACGAAAATTGTCACAGAGAAAGACGGATAACACGCAACTTCGACGATGTGAAATTGCCGCACTCCGATGTGTGTCACGCGTTTCCGCGCCGATGATTAGACAGATACGATTGTACATCTTTGAAATTAAAGTAGTCAAAGAGACAAAAGTTTGGTTTACGAGTATGCTCGAAACAAAAAAATAAAATTTCACGCTCTGTTTGAGAAGCGACTCGAATATTGTTTGCGAAACAGCGTTACTTGTGTCATGCAGACAACACATGTGAGCTACAATAATGTTTTTTGCGTCTAACGAGATAAATATAACTCGACAAAAAGAAACCACACACGATAAACATATCGTAAAATGGAACATTTTGTATCTTCGAGAATTTACAGTGTTAATCGATCCGCCACATAACGCGCGCCGATATATAAAAAAAACTGTGATATATAAAACTGTCTTTCCCTCACCGTGACGCCTATTTTCTTGTCAACGCGTTCCTTCAAGCACACAGTATTGATGCCAAACCCGAGCGATGGCATCATCCATCAAAGTATTGGTTCAGTCATGCTCTTGTCTCTCCGCTTTCTGCTCTTGCCTGGCTGATATCGCAATACTATCGTACAGCGCGTCGTTTCTCCCACGAATCAGAAGCAAACTTGTCATTGCGTCAACGTCGATCTGGCTATCAAAATATCATCGAGTATCAAGCGCGTTGTCCAAAGCAGCAAGAACTGTCATTCATCGGGCGGGCAAGCTTGCAGCATGCAAACGTCATCTCGCCTCGCTCTGTACTACGCTTAATTGCGATCGATAACGAGACCTACGCATTGCTCGTTTTATCGCGCGCATCGCTCTCTCGTGCAATTAAAATCGAGTAATCATAATCGTATTTCTCGGGTTTCTCGTATGTGATTCGAATCAAGTTGATGTTCTGGAAATTGCATTTGTTTGTAGATATCTATAGCGCAAAAGTCGTCGCATAAACGTCAGAGTCACGATTATTTCGAGCGAGCGCGTGGGTCGCGCGAAATGTCCATAAGTCGAAAGACTGCATTCGGCGACCGCTCGATTTCAAAAGCTGAGGTAATCTCCTCTCTCTCTCTCTCTCTCTCTCTCTCTTTCTCTCCTTCTTTCTACATACGAGCGAAGAAAGACGGCGCCGACTCTGGCAACCGGAAGTCTATCGAAGATTCTCCGCGAAAGGGCCTCGCCGACGTCACCGACAGTCGACCTCCGGTTGATGTTGCCGGTGGTTTACGGGTTCCCGGACTGGCCATAACTTCGGACCAGACAATTCATAAAGCGGGCGCGGCAGGAAGAAGAAGGTGGAAAAGCAAGTGGAAAGATATCTTTAGTCGGCGCTGCTTGAGTGGGTGGTCGGGTGAAGTCGCCACCGCCTCCGCCGTCACCACCAAAGTGCTCTCTAAATTATTCTCTCGAGCGTCACGAGGGTTCTTGGAAAATGGTGCCCGACCTGGACCAGAGAAATAGAAGTGGTCGGTTTGCGACACAGAAGAGCAAGAGAAGCGAGGATAAAAAGAAAAGACTAAGCACGACGGACACGAGTTCCGTTGCCTTTGCTTGTTTACTTCACTGTCTCCGGAAATTCACCTGTTTCAGTTAATTTGGTTTTTTTTTTGTTTTGTTTTTTTTTTTTTTAATTCTAAAATGCGGTTGATATTTAGATTGCCATTTGTGCACTTAAGGTGCACATGTCGTTGCATTATGATTCGATTTGACTGTAGCGTAAATACGTCGTCACGCAACACGCCATAGAGAACATTTTGCACGTCGGAACTTCGAAAGTGCACAAACACAAAACCTTCTATTCGAATTTTTTGGAGAGCGCCGAATCGTGAATATTTCGCCACATTAAACTTCTGAAAAATGTTACGACAAACTGTCGTAAATAACTCGTTGAAATCAAAATCCCGGTTTACACGCTGCTCTCTCTCTTTTTCTCTCTTTGCGGTAGTCGCCACGTATTCGAGATCTATTCCTCTGCCGCTACAACTCGTGTTCATACTGCTTCTTGGTAACCGTCCAAACCATCGCAATCCACTTTTCGTCGGAATAACGGTGAAAATACTGTCGGGCTCGAAGAGAGACACGATTGTCCCGGACGATTATACGAAGGGGTATAAACCCCTTCTAGAATATTATATACCGGCACGTCGCTAATGAAATACACTGGTCTCAACTCTGACGCGGGTTCGACTCGCGATCATATATAAATCTTGGCGCGCTGCTATAAACGCGCCCGAAAACTTATAGTTACTGACTCACGTAGCGTCTAGCGTGCCGCTAGGTCTCTAACTCAGCGTCAATTTCCACGAAGACGTACATAAATTTCGACGAATTCGCGTAAATCTCTAATTCTGGCTGTACATCGGGGATCGAACGATACACGCGAGACTCCGATGCTCACGCGAGAAGGATTTCGAGCCGCCGCCGTCGCGCTATTTGCCAGACTAAGAAGTGAGGCTTACCGAAAACTCGCTTCCACGTTAAATCTACCCGACATCGGCCAGACGAGAGAAACGTTCTTGCGTCCTGTAATGCGAGCGAAAGAAACGGAAAACTTTAACGCGTATATGGAAAGCTAGCGAAGCAACCCGGTGGGATGAGCGCAAGATTAAAGTATTTGCGACTGCAAGACTAACGTGACCTTACTATTAACCGCTCCTTCTATATATCTTCCCATTGTCAACAACGTTTCCTACGCCACCAATATATAACCGTAACATAAATACACAGAGTGGTTAGCTTTTACGCTTCGATAGCGAATAATCGAGCGCGCTTAAGCTTTAATTACATTAGTCTCTAAACAAAAATACTACCGATGCTCGCTTTGTTGCCGAAAATTGTCGTCGAACGATTGCGAGAGCTTCTTCATCGGCGAAATGGCGTCTTGACAAGTAACCGGAGTTTATGTGTTTGCAAACTCCAAAGTGGAACAAGCTTTCTCGCGATCCACGTTTCGGCGGCTAATTCCAAAATTACTTTAAAGCTGAGAGAGAGAGAGAGAGAGAGAGGAAGGGAGGGAGGGAGAGAGAGAGAGAGAGAGAGAGAGAGAGAGAGAGAGAGAGAGAGAGAGAGAGAGAAAGTCGGAATAAGACATTCGCGCTTACGTCTTTGTGAATTATCGCCGAGTTCTCTGTCTAATGGCAAGAACCAACATAGTATCGCGCGAGACGATACCAACAACTGAAAACCAGGTCGCGCGACGTTGGCTCTCTTACGTAAGGAAACAAACTTGTCTCAGCGTCAGTAGGATAGATGGATCCTGGTACCAAGAGATACTTCTCGTTCACTTAAACCGGACAATACGTTTCGTTGACATTTTTTGTTTGTTAATCCTCGGTTTATTAAAAATAAATAGACGCTGGTGTATGTGTAATAATCCGCGATAAATTTCGTGCGCTTGCACATAAATTTGGACAAGCGGCGTAAATGATAGTAGAGCGCAAACCGCGCTTCATCTTCTTTTCAATTATATAGTTTGCGCCGCGCCGCGAAGCGCATCGCTCGCTCGTAATCCACGGCTCCTGATTTATGCAGCAGATACTGCAGAGATAACTTGACGGCGAGAGAGAAAGAGAGAGAGACGCGCGGCTCGAGTTCCTCTCGGAATGAGCTATCGTATCTTGGAGAACGCGCTTGGAAACGTCGCGTCACATATTCGCCGCACGGCCAAAGCCGCACGACGACCGGAGCTTAAGTCCCATGTGCGCACACACATACACGTACACAAAATTGACCTCGTTCCCAGATAGTAAAAAGGTGACACTCTAATATTTTGGATATTCAAATTTTAGAAAATCTACCGCAGTTTACAATTCTGCGGCTGCTATATTAATATGTATATCAATGTTACCGACAGTGACGGGATTGCCTGTGATATTACGTGATCGTATTGTTCAATCAAAAAAAAAAAAAAAAAAAAAAAAAAAAAAAAAAAAAAAAAAAAAAAAAAAAAAACGAGAGAAGATAAATTCACGTTACAAACGTATTAAACGGCAGCCAGTTAAGTGCTAATGGCCTCGAAAATCAGTCGCGCTCTATTTCTAAGCTCCCGGCGATTATAGACAGTCTCGTTTACCGACTAACGACCCGTAAAATCTAATCCTCTCTGATGGGACAGTCCGAAAGGGACGGAGAGTTCATTTCAAACTCAATCCGCTGTATCCCAGGTGCAGCCTTCGGTCTCGATATCTTCTAGCCGATCGGTCGTAGCGAAAGGCGGAAGGGAGAAGCGAACGAACGTGGCGATTAGACATTCTCGGTGGTGTACGGGGGATAAAATAAAATTGGAAGAAAAAGCGGAAGAGTGCGCGCCGCGATCGAAGTTGGAACCAGGCGCGCCCTGCCTGTGTTTGCTATGTTTACGGCGGCAGTTACTGCCCGTAAAGTAGCACCTAACCGGACCAGCTCGCACACAATTCCGGTCGCTTATACGCACACACGTACAGAGTTCCACACGTGCGCCGTCCTTTCTCGTTCTCCCTCTCTCAGCTTGATCGTCGTCCACCCTCGCTGCGCAGCAGTTCTCAACGTCGAGGACCGATCTTTTATCCGTCGCCACATTCTGACCACATTCGCGCGACAAAAGAAAAACCGTCGCTGATATCGACAATAGCCGAGCTCAAATCATTTACTTTATTAAACGCGATTGTAATTTATAAGTCCGATTATTGCCGGAATCAAAATTAAAATTTTTTAGCGCGGCATTGATCGAAAGGTTATAACCTATATGGCAATATATCTTTATATTTTCTCTTTAGTAGTGACATAGAAATACGATAGATGTAATATAAATTCCGTCGCGCAGCACTGCCGCAACGGCAATTAATTTAAGTTTAAAATACTTACAATGTGCGCGCTTGAAATAACATAATTTCGAGCGAGAGACAAATCCTCTCCCACGTACGCTATAATAATTCATATCCGCAATTGGTCCATTAATAACAAATGGTATTGAATAACACACAGAGCAATTACATTTGCTCGCTGATCAATATTCCCGACGTATCTAAATTTATTGCAATTCAACGATCTGTATTCATCTATCTCGTCTGTTTAATATCGCGTTTCCGATTAAGTTGATTTGTTTTCGTGGGATTAGATTTTGAATGAATATAATGTTGCGCGGCTTAGCAAGCGCGAGCGCAAATAACGCGCGGATGTTTACCGTAAAGTCGAATTATATCTGGCAAAATGCCGAGCTGGTTAGGCATCGCCAAATGCGGTGTTTCGGACGCCGCCGTCATGGTGACAAATTATAATATAAAACAATGGAGGATCGCGTAACAATCGTCCCTCTTCTACCCGCACACACCCGCGTCGTATCACGACTATGGTCTACGTGCCGCGGACATTATGCAACGTCCACTAGGTAATAAAATAATATATGTTAGCGCGCGCAGCTCCGCTCATAAAAGCCACCCATGAATATTTCATATTGCTTAATTCCACGGGTGTTATAATCGCCGCGGGATGTAGAGATGCCCGTCCGACTGTTTCTCAAAAGTAAGTAATCTGTCGGATTCACGCGGACCGCTTAGTGACAAATTTTCACAGTCAACAAAAATGTTTACAATATCTCTAATTAACGACTTCTTCTCTCTCTTTCTTTGTTTCGCAATTGAATACTGAGATCAACATTAATTATGTGTTCTATTCGCGTGTTTCGATAAACATCGAAGTGTTCGCCATTACACGGGATTAAAAGTGGATCTGTAGTACGGCGGAGTACAACTGATTAATTTTCTTCGTCATCGCGTAAATCGTCACATTCGCGAGAGAGTCCATTTGGGAAATCATACTTGAACGCGAGTGTCCCTTCGCGGATGCCAATAACCAAAATAATACGCAATATATCTCAGGCCCTGCGCGCCAGAGATGTTCCACGGTGACATGTTTATGGCTGTCAATGCAGCGTTCCATCCCCGTGAGTCGTGTAGCGAGGGTCACGTCGGCAGTATCTGATTTACTGTCCCGGTACACGGCATTACCTATCGCCTCAAAAACCGCATATCTGCCGTCGCGTCGATGCGTGAACGTGTTGCATTATCCAAATTGCTAAAAGGATGGAACACAAGATACGGCAGTTGGCCAAGTCCGAACTGCGGCTCCTCCCCTCTCTCTCTTTCTCTCTCTCTCTCTCAAACTAAATCCCAAACCGAGTGAATTCTGTATGTAGCGTTGTCGAATTTAAACAGTAACTGTCATGCATATACACCGCGTAACGAAATTTTTCCATGTCTGAATCATTTTACTTTCGGTGTTTTTCATTACACTCGGCGTTGCCGTTGACACCTGTCAAATACTTGTCGTATGAACGAAACACGTACGTGGCGGGTCGTTGAAACGCCCGACAATAACGACGAGCGCCTCAACGAGGCCCTCTGGTCGCTCTTCTCGAGGACACCTCGGCGCCTTCTTCCTACTTGTCAAATGCATATATGCGGCGCGTTTCTGCGCGCAAAATAGAGCAGTCGCCCCGAAGTTACCGCCGTGTCTATATTAAACCGGCACGTGAGCTGTATATACTGCGACGACGGTTACTCCAAGCGTTTGAGTGTCGCGGGACGAATACCAGGACAGCCGGCACATCCGTAGCCGGAGGGGGATCCTAAAAAGGGATTGAGAGAGAGTGAGAGAGAGAGAGAGAGAGAGAAAGAGGAGAAAGATCCGGACAAGAGAAGAGAGCGATCGCGAATGTACGGAATTACAAGACACGCGAGACCATCGTCGTCCCCGGACTCATCTCGTTCTGTACTTGGCAGCGATAACACGGCCAACCTAAAGGCACGTGTGGGATTTATCATCCTTGCACAGTCTCTCTGACTTATATGCATCGCGAGAATATATCGTTGCACCGATACAACTACAGACCGGAGCTGACAATGTATTACATAAGGATATAGAAACGCGAGAGATATGTCTCGCATCGATCGTCGATATCATATGGAAAGGTTTCCTGTTCAAATTTCAATTTAAAAACAAAAAAAATATTACAGTGTAATATACAACATTAATAATTAACATTCCGAGGATTTCTTTTTTTTAGAAAAAAAATCCTTGAAAGCAAACCTGATCTGAAATTTAAAAAAATCAAATGAGTATTTATCAATTTGCCCATGACAGAGACCCAAACCGCCCGACTATAACCGGTTATATCCCCTGGCAAATCTATCGTAAAAAATATGCCGAAGAACATTCACGTTCCGTCGCTCGGCTTGTATAAGTTCCATTTCCCTCGGTATTTCCTACGTGCAACGAATAAATCATTCTCCGGAGAGTCTTCCATCTGCATGAAATAGTGCTCTCTCGCGAAAAATGCCTTGTTGGCTTTCTCCGTAAAGTCGACGGCCATTTCTTCGATCAAAGTAACGTCTTTACGTGATCGAAGGCACATTCGTCGTCCCCCTATATTTTTCGAGACGCTAAGCATATTCGAGCGAGAATAATATCAAATGAACAACTGTACCGTAAGAGACGAATCACCGTGGCGTCGTTTTTTAAAAAATTTATTTTTATCAAAAAAAGTTGACATTCGCGAATTCTCGTCACGAGTATATATCACTCACACAGCGCGCTGAAATAATGCACGGTAAAATGCCGTTTCCTCAAACTACTCACGTTCGTTATAATATTAATCACTTTAATTATCCATCCAGTTTCTGCAGTCGTTAAGAAGATCGCAATGACAATCAAAGGAGTTTCCCAAAAGATAATCCGGCGCGTTAAATTACAGGTGAGTCGTTTCGATGAACACACCTGGCTGCATACGTAATACCAGTTACATGCGCCACCTCTATCGTAACCGCGCTTTCGGTGCGGAACACGATAGCAGCGCACGTGCGCTGCGAACTTCGTAACCCTTCTCCATATCATGCGGTTCGGCGAATTCCAAAAAGGCTCGTTACACGTGGATGTCACGCCAAACTTTAGAGGCCACATCTCTACGTATACAGTCCTCCGAGTTAAACCGATTGTCGATATAAAGCTTTTCTCTGAGACATAAAAGAGACTTAGTTACGTTATCCGTTGAAATTTCGTATAGCGTTGGAGATATAAAATATCTATTGCTCGTTTTAATTTGTTTGAGAAGATAATAAAAATAAATCGAATTCTCGAGAATTGTTGGAGTTAGTTTTTTGGCGCCTAACTCGTGCCAGAGACATTTCGTCGCGATATGAAATAAAGACAATCGGGTTTCCAATGTTAGAGAACGCCAGGTTGTACCCGAACGTGGCGTTACGCCGGCCAAATGGTCTCGGACGGTGCAGAAACCGTCGGGACCGTTACCATTTGCATGGAATTCAGGAGCGACCCAGGCAAGTCGTTTCCATGCAAGTCGGTAAGTAACGCCGTACGACATCGTGAAAATCCCTGTTGAAAGCAATACGAGCTGTGCGGCGTGAAGCAAAGAGAGAGAGAGAGAAAGAGGGTGTCTTGGAAGAAGAGGTGAAAAACCTATCGTGGATCGAGTTATTCGACGGTTTCGCGCGGAAATGATTCGCTGCATTATCGTCCCATTTGCGTAATCTAGTGTGAACGTTTAAATCCACTCACCGTTTCGCCGTCGTCGTCACCGCCGCAGCCAACGACGAAGCGTCAGGCTGTAACGAGCGCTGGTTCGACGAATATCTCGAGGTTTCTGTGCTTTATAGCACGGAAGATTTCTACCGATCTTCCATCACGTCGGCAGTTTCGGCACGTAGATTCGACAAAAACGGCGTTGTGCGCGATAAAGCAAGGAATTCCGATTGGACGGGGAATTTTCGCGAAAATCCATCCGCAGATACAATGAGATCCAAGAAGTTAAACTTATACTTATCGTTTCATAGAATTCCGTGAATTGTTGCGCGAAATTGGAAGAAACTCGAACGAGTATTTCCGCACGATCGATATTTCCAACACGCCGCGCGCTCGTGTGTACGCAATCGTGAAAATAATTAGTCACACGTCGGAACCATCCTGAAATCATTTCAACTGTGTCGCACCTTGTGGTTATCCCGATAAAGCCGCGTCGTTTCGTTCGCACGACAGAACCCGGCTGATCGGCATATTACAGGACCTGCTCGTGGGGCGTGGACGCCACCAGCATGCAACGTTTGTTCCTCACATGCAGAACTTATATATATACATCTCTCTACAGTTGGCTTCTCCAACTCCCGTATTTCCATTCACCCACCCACGCCCAACCGGTTCCTCCCCCGCACCGGCAGCAAGTCTGTGGTTATAACGAGCGAGACGCGCCGCAGCTACCAACTAGACAAGTCTATAGCTACACTGGCCCCCGACTGCCACTAGCCCGAGAGAGCTTGCCTACGACTATGGTTTAGTAATGCAAGCACGCTCTCTGCACCGGTGCTCAACCTACATTAATCTCCCGCCATGCCATAGAGAAAATAATAGAAAGTGAGTCGCGACCACACCGGCCGAGCGCGTATCGCGAGAGCCGCGGTTTGCCTAACTATTCCACCCGGCTGTGATCATTGAAGTTATTATTACAGTGTCGGTAAAAGTTTGCGCGGCGAGTTTTAGATAGAGAGATACGTTTTCATCGCGATTTCAAGTCCGAGAATTTTTGCGGGTACTTTTATATATCTTGCATAAATTATCTCAAGATAATAATGCAAGCAATAACACATAAAGCATGTAACGCAATGTTACATTAATAATTAAAAGAAAATTGTGTAAGAACAACCATCTGATTTCGTGAGAAATTAATGGATCACAAATCGTGAGTATCGCATGTGTTCAAGGCGGCCACGACTATATATTGTGTGTGTGTGTGTGTGTGT
>QVOB01011327.1:0-31021 GCA_014839585.1 Pseudomyrmex concolor | reverse complement strand
GTCAAATTTATCTCGTGTAGAAGAAGTAATTTAGACGCGATACACATACTTCTTGATGAAGAAATTCATATATAATGATGTGAAAACAGCAACGGATAGCATGCCAAAGCGACGTGGCACTTTGGCAGGCAAGGGCTTCTGTAATAATTAAAGTGCGTTGCACACGCTGCCAAAGCGACCCTCAGTAATTACGATAAACTCGAGGGTCATTTTGCCTACGAGAGCTCGCAGCGCTTCGTTAACGTTATGATCAAAAGCATTGCGTTGCTCAATTAATAATTCACAACGCGCTCAGGTAGCATGTAATATATAATAATTCTCGTCCTCTGTTCCGCGTTACGTTAAGTAAAATATCAGCTCTCGATGTTGAATAAAAAACGAGTCATGATCATTAGTAACTGAATAGCGCTGATTAATTTTACACGTGTATACATATATCAATATCTTTCCAAAATTTATATTTTGTTACGTTGTCAAAACGGCTCTTATTAAATGACGATATAGTTATTTTGCAAGGGAGCGCCTATTGACATTTCAACTAGATTCTCGGCTGTATTTTGTGTGCTCGTTCACGTTGCATTTGTAATACAGGACATGCAAGTTTGCTAAACATTTCGCATGAATTTCTTACGTTAATTGACACATATACACTGCTGCAACGTGCTTTTAGAACACACGCGCTCATGTTACGCAACTGCGTACGGGTCAAATTGACATATTCGAGCAAAGGCAAATGTTCTTCTGATTCTCCTCTCTCTTCAAAATAAAAACACCAGACTTCTAAAAGATAGGTATATTGCAAAGTTTTAATTAACGCAACATTGCAATTGCGGTAAATATTTTGCAGCGACTCATATATGTATAATGAAGCAAACGGTAAATTGTCAGAGAACGAGGCAAATGAAGTAATCAACTTTTTTAATTTTCAATTCGACGCAACGGCAGGGCGAAACATTTCAAAGGCCGACTTTGTAAGCGAAACGAGTCCGGCATACAAAGCAGAGATCGAAATTCGAAATTCGTCATGAATGGCGCTACGCCGCCGTCTCACGCTACGCAGTTTCGCCGCCGAGCAAACGAATTTGCGTCTCTCCGAGCAATAAAAAACTTAATTTGAACGACACGATCTGACTAATCGTGACAGTACCCTGCAAAAGTGAGATACTTCAGTGAAAACGAGTTGCGCCTCGTGTCACACATGCGATTTATCTTTTGCAATTTCGCGATCGAAAATGTCAAGTACCTATTATACATATACAATCGTGCTTACAACATGCAGCTTCGTTACGTCAATTCTACTGAAACTTTGCAATATAATCACGTTTTACGAGAAACGACATTGCGCTTGCAATGCTCGCAATAAAAAACAAATATTCTTTTTGTCGAGATTCGAAAGCTTAATGCGGATAATACGCTATTTTTCAGATTCAATCAATTATTCAGAGAACTCAAAAGAACTTTCAATGCAGAAAGGTACTTTGCGAAATCCTGCACGCGCATAGAATTCTATTAATTGCATTCCAGCTCTGACGCTAGAAGTACACGTCAAGTGCAGAAGACTGAAATCTTGCTGAGTAACTTCGACTGCAATCTGACATCGGAACTTGTCCTGGTCTCGTAACCAGAAACTTGTATGTAACACGTGTTCTTACCTACCAGGTACCTAGTTAACGGTTGCATTGCAGATGTCGAGTGCCTTTTGAATGTAACTCTCTGCTTATTAACCGTTAGTTATAATTTCCAGCGTGTGATTCATGACGATCTCGTGCACAGCTGAGACTCTGGACAAGAAACACGCAGTGTGTCGCGAGGAAAAACACACCGTTGCTCTTTTTTGTAAATAATTTCGCTTATTACATGAATATTTTACCGTCTCGTCTTTTCCTCGGTCGCAATAAGTTTCAATTTTCTAGATTTCTCTTTGCAAGAGAATCGTTTGTTGACAATAACAAAAAGTAAACGCTGTTACACAGGCAAGTCTAAACAATCGTACTGTAATAATAGTTACTGATGAAAATCGATATTATATTGCGAAACGAAGAAAGAAAAGTAATAAAGACGATGAAAACTGCGTATATATTATCAGTTTTCGTGGTGGATAAGTAAACAGCAACCAATTTAATTAACTACTAACAGCCAGTTTTCACCTCCGCGAGATTTTATCCTGACATTTTTCTCTCGAATCGAAAAGGTTAAATGGCATCGTCGGAAGTACACGTCAGTTACAAGAACCACGGAAATATCGAAGTTATTTTCAGCTTCCAGTACTACACTCTGTGCTGGGAAACTTCTCTCACGCTGGTAACCGAGAAGTATATAGTACCTTCACGATACAGTTCCGTATTACCTGTACCTATCCACACTCGAGTGGCTTGGAAATGAGTTTCGCGGCGTTAACCGCGATCTTGACCGCTGCACGAAAGCGCGGCACGACTGCGATACTGCAAAACAGATGACAATGGCCAAACAACACGTCAGGTTAACGAAACTCTAATCTATACAAGTTGTTTCACAAATTACGCTAGATGGTATTTTCATTTCGTTTCATCACACACACACACACACAAGTATAAGCGCATGTCTCTCTTTACGTATAAAATATAATATTAGTGTAATCTAATCATTAAACTTATTTGTGACGCTGCCGACAAAGTTGCTTTAAAAATTTGTCTTTAATTTTAGCAAAATTTTAATGAAATTTTTTTTCGATTTTTGTACATGTAAAAATTTTTTTTATAAACAACGTCCTGTTTTTGTACCGACGACGATTTGAAATCGTTGTGCGTAAAACACATTTGCACGACCGTTGTCTCCCGTCGATTCATCAACCGACTATTTCACTACTTTCAAATGAAAAACGTAAATGTGTCTCAAAACAAAGAGAGAATTTTGATGTAACAAAATATTTCGCCGTGAAACAGTAAAGTTGTATGTACTGCATGTGTAAGTCACAACGTAAAGCGAAAGTCGTGCTTTGTTTCCCATCAGCAAATGTCGGAAAACAGCGCACGTGCACGCATACACACACACATGACTTAACAGAAAAAAGATAACGCACACACTACGGTTATCCCGATTTACGCCGTACGGATTTTCCGTTAAATGTACCAAACTTGTCAGGATAAATGAGCGTTTATCGCTGTGACACAGAAAGAACATCCCACGGGATTTGTTAATGCTATAAATGGCGCGATAAATTCTCTAGCGCGATAACGGATCGATGAACGCAATATCGTATTTTAGAGTGTTACAAATTTGTCTGGGATATTTATGTGTGCTTTGTGTTCCGCAATTGTTTACTTCTGTATGTATTTTAATGAAAAACATTACAATAATACGCTGCGCAACGTTGAATTAAAATATAGAATTATAAACGACAAGTTACGGATATATCATAAAATATAGATATACTTAATACTACACACATATATAAATGTCTATATAAATATTATTGAATATTTTATTACAAGTTTTAAAAACTTCCAACACAATTTCAATGAAATAATAACAATACACGTCAATGTGCATTGACAATTAAATTTGGAATTTGCCAATTTTATTAAATAATTGCGAAAAAAGAAACCTAGAAACATTTATATAACGCGTTTACCCAAAAGTTCTCTTTTATTCCAGATCAGAATCTGCCGTAGTGTGTGCGCACGCTACAATACCGTATCAGTGATATATCTCGTCCGTTTTGCAGTTCGATCTAATCGTATTTCACTTCCTTCTATCGAATCGCGAAGAGCGAGAATGCCTGGCGTAAGCCAGTGCAAAATGCAACCCGTAGCTACCATAAAGTATGGAAATAGTAGAAAACCGAATGGCTACTCACGATCGATCGAATATCGCTCGAATACTGCTACACAGGCATTTCACGCGCAACCGCGATATTAACGATGGCCTCTTCTCTTTCGCAAGACTTCATTACGACGCATTATCATGCATAATTAATTAGCGCATGTGTAATATTCAATGCATAAATTGATATTACCTGCTTCAATAAAATGTGGCTCGCGATTATCAATATTATTGAAAAAATTAAAAACAAAATTCCTCGAAAACAAAAAAAAAAGATAGTCCTATAAAATATTATAACAGTTAAAAAGCCTTCGTTAGCAGGTTTTATTTAAATTTTATATACAAACAAAAAAAATTCCGCTTTCTCATATTGCAGAATTTTGACTTTTTTGTTTATTGCAAATGCAAATTGTGTAATGAAATACATGCAATACAATCTCACGGTTTTACCTAACAGGACTAGATACTTACATATATATCTACATGTATATAGCGCGTGTCAGTTTTCCAGCTATTATACCGGGACAGGATAATAAACACCCATTACCGGGTAACTCACTCAATATTGCAACTTGCAGCGAGTTTTCGGTGGATCGGTTGCGCTACTGCGCGCAAGAGATACTTACATATATGTACCAACATATAAGTACAATAAATTGATTTCTAATGAATGCGAGCTTAGATTACCGGTAACGCCTAAAATTCGACACCGGACGACACTTTGCGCTTCTGATATGGATCCAGTAGTGCTGCGGTACGGTAGAATCAGCGCGGCGGCGTTTGGGAGTCGTGTTCAGGGATGAACGAGGTTCTTAACATAAGCCGAGAGAAATCACGGTATTACGCGTTGCAAGCGCCGGCTTGTTTGAAGCTTAAACCAATCGCCAGGATAAACGGGGGAGTTTTGGTCGGAGCCTAATGGATAATCAATTGAATCGCATTGTATAAACAATAGTATTTTTCGGAAAACACACGAGAGAAATCTAATGTTTTATTTGTCATTAAAGAGAACGCGCATGTATGAAATATTTGCACCACCAAATGCATTATCAGTTTTCTCTTTCCACGAGATCGCGATTGGTTTTTTTTTTTACACAAAGCGTTATGGAGTATTTACGGAGAGATAAAATTAAAAGCGCAACAAAAATGCCTGTATAAATAAAAAACTATCGCACCCTCTCTCTCTTTCTCTTTTTCTTTGTGTTTCTTGTCGCTTTGAGAAATTACGTCACTACTTCTTTGTCATTAGAAAATATTTATAGCTTTTATTATAATTAGCAAAATTAGTGTTGTTATTAATGTCAATATTTCTTGAAGTTTGTATTTCTCGTGCAAAAACGATGTTGTCCGATGCAAAAGTTTCTGGACAAAATTCACCACAGAGATTGGATAACCGCAATTATGTTTTCCGCGGTACACTGTAACAATCATTAACGGTCTTGCGACAATTAAGTTTTTTTGCTGACTTTATGAATAATTCATGAATGCCTTGCTGTATCAAACAGTTGTTACAGTATCACGCTCGATATATAAGTACATAGAAAGCGCTTAAATTAATCTCGATAATACCAATTCCGATTACCGTAAACTTTCGACAGCTTAACAAAATATACAAGTACTACGGTAAAACAAAAATGCATAAAATTAGATATCTATTCAATTATCGCGGTTAACAAAATCAAATGTTGTAGCAAAACGGCTTAATTACTTTCTGTGCGCCTGGTTGAACACAAAATCGTTGTCTCTCACTTTCTCTTTCTCTTCTTCCCTCCTCACTTACTCTTCTCTTTCTTTTATCATTTTTTTACGTTATTTTTACAGTATATAGTATTTTCTACTTGTATAGTATTTTCTACTTGAGAGTTTCTCCGCGCGACGTTTTCTACTTGACTATATTCCCTCGAAAGAGCGCAGAGAAGTTGTTCTTATACGCGCGTATTCAGAATACGTGAACATAGTAAATGGAAGTATGAGATCCCTGGATTTCGGAGACGCCAATATGTAGATGTATATACAACTGGTAAGTACTACTGTAAGTACTTTGGGCGCGCGGACAGAGAAAGGCGAAACGGCAACTTGATATCTCCAACTTGTTTTAACAATACACATATGCATTTGCGAACAGAATTTAGATTAAATCGGACTGTGTGTGTCTGTATATGTTTGCAAAAAAGTTTCCGACATTTGTACGCAATCTTCGCGACAGAGAAAAATAAAATCTTAGATAAGATTTCTCTTAAAACACACACAAATGTTGTTTATTATTAGTATTTTAATAAATCGATAATCTTACTCATGAATTCTTCAGTAATGCTCGCGGTATTGTACCTCCAAAAGAATAAATAATTTCCGTATCGCGCTTTTTATGCAAAAACCCGCAAGCTTGTCTTACAAAACCTACTAAATTTTGCAAAAGAAAAACTAAAACCTCCGCAGGAAACATAACATTAAAATATTCTCTGACGATAAAAACAGAGGAATCAACGAGTAAAAGAAAACACACATACACACACATACACAGGATTAAATCTAGCACACGTCTGCGTTCAACGTACGATTTTTATTCCTCATCGAGCGCGCCGCAGTTTTATTCTGTTCGCTCTCGCAACTACGAACACGTCTTGTACATCTCCGGCCCCGGTGAGATGCGGTGGTAGTTTATCACGAATCAATCGCTCGTATCCGGAGCGTAAAATGAATTTCCACTCGCGATCGTTAAATCCCTTTAGGATTACCGCACTCGGGAGTTCGTTGTTTTTTGCCCGGAATTTTCTGGACTCTGACATCCTCGAACATCCAATACTAAATCGAATACTTTATATATACACACAGACACACATATGTATATGTATAATACATAATATACAAGATGCACAGAACGCACGCAATTTTTTTGATGGCAAATGCGCATCTCTTACGTGTTTGAAGAAAAAATTTATTTTTTTATATCTTTTCATCTTTTTATTTATTTTTAATTAGAGTGACGATGATAAAAGCAATTAGTTGCAACCTTCGTTAGATTCACTGTCAGTCTTATACATAAGCCTCTCTATATGATTTGGTAACGTTCACGTGTGACACAAGCACGGTGTTGTACAACCTGTGAATATAGATGTACAACTGAACGATAAACAAACAGGTTTATATGTATTTACGATTAAGCGCTTTTGTTCGAAATCATATACACCGGAAAATTAATTAAGACACTGATTGTGATTGCTTTTCCGGAAAATATAGTAATATTCACGAATATGAAATGAGACATCAAGTGAACACAACTTGGAAAATTAAAACGTCACTGAGAAAGATATAAAAAATGTCCTTATTAGTCGTTTTTATACATTTATGTAAGTGAAAAAAAAAACAGTCACAATATTTAAAATCACTGAAATTGCGATGACGCAAGCAATTGATTTAAATCCGTACTCCGCACAAATAATCACTAAGAAGATATAACTGCCTTCTTCACGAAGAAAATATCACGATCACGGACAATTTGCACTCTCAAATAATAAGGATCAGGGTTTCTCATTACCAGAAGGCGCGAGACTCGCTCCGGGTCTCGTTAAAGCTTTTAAAAAGAGCGGTGCGGCAGCGTCGGCGGAAAACTTTGCGGAAATCTCCTCGTCGGGAGTGAATCCGATGTCCACTACTTCCCCGGAGGCGTCTCGCGCCATCTCGTTATGGTATTATGAGGAGAACGCAGCTGAGCACGAAGCGGGCGACGTGGGAAAAAAGGAACTGGCAGAAGGAAAGAAATGGGGAAAGCCCGCTCTTAACCAGGCGTTGCGCGATTTAAGTGCCGCGACGGTACAAAACGCGCGAAATAAAGATTTTTATCACGTCGTCTTCGCGGACGTAGTCAAACTTTTTCTAAAGAATCTGCAATTTCTCGAGATATTCTTTGTTAACGCGGTGCGTCTGCGTTTGTACGAACTTTATTAATCTCTTCTTTCTCACATCGAGCTATCTATTAGGAGATGCTGCTAGAGATGAATACATTTCATCATTTTTATTACCTGATATAGCGTCTAAGCCTCATTTTCTTGCTTGTTGCTTCTTGAAACGATTACATAGCCTGATCGAGAAATGTATCCATTACGCAAGATATGTCATAAGATGTCCTTAACAAAACACTTTATGACATAGCGTAATTTTTTATCTTCTTCGACTACGTTTGTAAAACTTACTGAAAGTCACTTTCAAACAAGAGCTAACACGAATTTTACACGAAAGTATCTCGCGATGTTTTAAAAAACATGAGAGTTTCGTAACTAAAAAAAAAAAAGAAAAAACTAGAAAAAATTGTGTGTATTGAGACATTGTTTACTTTTCGCTGTACACCTCGCGTGTCAATAGTTCAAACATTCGAAGTGTCGAATATTTGAATTTGAAATAAGATCTTCTCCTCAGAACAACTTTGAAAGCTCCCGATATTCGGCAATATAGCTACTTTCAGATATGTACTAGAACAATCTCACACGCTGTGCTTCAGAAATGAGAAAAAAAAAAGACGTTTGAGGTTTTAATGCAAATATTGTAACAACTAGATACGCTAATTAGGGAAGTTATCGAATTTCAAATAACGCGTAAATTCTTCGCGTATTTCGTGACATTTAATTTAAAAATTCATAAAAGAATTCATATAAGAAACTATTTGTTTTCCTACACCAAAGCAATAGAAACATAAGGAAGTCCAAAACCCGTTGATTCGAGCCAGTTATCAGTTTACTCGAAGAGAAAATCCGCTAGCTCCAAGAGATCTCGGAGATCTCAGACGAGCTACAGCGATCTCATTTAATCACTCTCCTTAGAATCGCATTAAGTGTGATTACATGTGCAGCTTCGTAAACGTATCTCTGTTGAAGATAAATCGCGATCAAATAGAGAATTAAGAAAACACACGAGGAGATAATTTTGTTACAAATTCTTCGTAAGTATTACATGTGATTTTTAAAGCATCAAGTTCACGGGAAATATGTCGCGGGAAATATGCAGAAATATTCCCCCTGTCCTTCGATTGCACTTTATAACATAAGCGATCGCAGAATTTTAATCTCGTCTTGAAGAATTTTATGCGTCTCGCGTGCGCGTATTCGTGCAGTTTGCCGAAGCAACAACAAACGAAAGAACCTTGCTCACGGGAGAGACGGACGTAGTAATTGTTCCCCGGAGACTTGGGAGACCGGGAATGCTTCCGTTTACGTCGGAAGTTAACGCCCCCGGCAAAGGATATACAGGTAATTTGCACGCAGTTTCGCCAAGTAGCTCGGGAGTAATGCGGAAGTGCTTCTCCTAAGGCTACCCGTTATGCTGGTGTACCTACGCGCAAGTTTGCGCACACCTGAGCACTACGATGGCGGCGGAGCGCGTGCCCGAGCCCCGCGGGCCAGAACAAATAATTACACGAACTGGTAAAACGTCAGGCATAACGGATCGCCAACCACGTCGGACGCTAACACAGCTACCGCGATAAGCCGGCGAAACCGATAATTAGGATGCGAAAGTTCGGACCTTTGTTGCGCGAATCGTGACCTGCTCGTTAACCATCGCATCGGTCCGATCTTGATTCGGTGCTTGAAAAGCCGAAAGTTGGAAAATGGCACAAGTTTCTCGTGAGATCGGGTTTTAATGCCGCAGATATGGAGCAACAAAAAAAAATTGCCTCGGATAAACACAACGATTATACTTTCCTTCCTCCCCACGTGTTTGCAAGAATCTAAATCCGTAAAAATTACCCTCGATTCTCAACTGTGATTGCAACTAGTTCAATGAGAAAGTTGTAATTTTCCTATTGCTACAAAAGTCTTGAGGGAAAACTTTCCTTGTGGAGTTTATATCGACTGCAAACCTAAATAACATATCTAACGCTAAAAGACGAGAAGTACTATTAATTGCTCTTGACATTTATTTATTTGTTTACTGATTCTCGGAAAACGAAAAACTACTGTGGTAACTTCGGTATCTCCGTGTGATTTTTTTTTTTTTTTACATTCCGCGCGTAGTTGGAGCACACTTTAAGTGGCAAACAGATCTCGGGTTTGCTGATGCAATTTTATCCTCCTAAAAACCGATGACTTATCGCTTATTTGCTAAAAATATGGTAAAAAAAGATGCGCAAATACAATCAACCAAATATAGTTAACGATATAAAAATAAAGTTTTATACTCAAAATTTTATTTTTGAAAAGTTTTTTATTTATTCTTTTTGGATTTATCTACACCTGTTTATCAACAGTGCCGGTATAAACTTACAAAAAAAAAAATCCATACTCCGTTGAATCTTGTGTCGCGCGATTGTTAATATCTTCATATTTCTTGAACGAAATATGTCGAGTCCCAGAAGCATTCGAGCGCATCGGTAAATGACGCGTCTCTATCGCGCGTATATACATTCTAAACCGTCGATCTCTTGCACTTGGGGGTACACAACGAGAGTGACAAACGAGTGCTATTGGAAGCATTCGTCGCGTTTCGTATGGCTGCGTCTAAATATATTCAGCAGTTCGCGCATTCCCCTCGGCGACAAGCGCGAAGAGAGACGGAGCACGGGATCCGATGCAAATGTATCGCTCGGTGCACAATTTCGCGCATCGAGTAACGCGCGGACAGTAGATAGCGACGCGAAAATTACGGCCGAGTGCGAAGATGCGATATCGAAATTCAAGGGACCCCGCGAGATTTCGAGCACCGAGAATATCGCTCGAAATTGTCGATTCTTTTCTTTCTTTTTTTCGCGGTATTTTTCATCGAATTGTACAATAGCACGCGATAAAAACGCGAGTAAAAATGTCATCTGTCGCTCGTGATCGAGAGATCATTTGAACATCAAAGGATAAAAAATTTTGAAATCACTTTGAACGTATTTTTCTCTTTGTCAAAAAAAGAGACTTGTAATATGTAATAAATATTTGATTATTGAAAAAAAAAATGAAAATACGCAAAACGTTACGCTCAGTGTATTAATGCTCTCCATTTATTTTATATTTTATATATGTGGTTTTGATATATCTAAAATAGTTTACAATTTTACACGCACTTTACGTCCCTCGTTGATATTATTTTGAATATAACTTTATACGTTTTGTTATTGAGTATTCTCATTCAATACTATTTGCTCACCTGTTTCATGCGCAATTCAGCTCGCGCGCAAGTAAACACGTTTCACAGACCTCTAACGAAGAACACGAGCCAGGCTGTGTACTTAACTGATTAACAGAGTCGAGCTTGTAAAGTGCGCTTAAAGCCGAACACACGTCTTTCATCCTACTAGGATGTAAAGCTCGTCCCTCTTTCATTGCTCACAACCGCCACCGCTATATACCGCGTTGCCACACACTTCGCTCCTTCCGCAGCTATGACAATTGTCAGTAATTTGATTAATGCTACCGCTAAGAGTTAATTTTATCAATGTGACTTCTCACACTGATACCAGAAGTGCTTCTACAACTTCCGCTAAATACACTTAACGACATGTGACATAAATTAAATTTTGAGAAAACATCAACACTCGCGTCTACATTCATTTGTAATGCAAGTACAAATTGTTATTTCGATAACGGGTTTTAACGTTTTCGCGTCGCGCTGTCATCATCGCGCTGCTTTTACGAGTAGACACGCGCGTGTGTTATCCAGTATAAACGCGGCAGTCACGCGACACTATAATCTTTCTTACAGAGAGGATATTATCAAGGAATTATAATGGCATTTTCTCTGAAGTTAAGATAATATTACGCGCTACTGTTACGACAAATTTAAAATTAAAACAATGTGGAAATGAAAGCGTAATTACAACCAATCTATTCTTTAATCTAATTAATGATAAAACTTATTTGATACGATATTGTGTCATAAAGTCAATAAAGAGCAATGTATGATTTTCTAATATGTCAAAATGAATACAGACATGTTATAATATATATAAAAAAAAAATTTATAGTTGTTTACACATACACATATGTAAATCTTAGAATAAAGTTCACGATAAATCAGCCATGTGAGTAATAACCTTAGCACGTGAATAACTTTTTTTTGTCTTGTCGCTCGAAAATAAAGTGAGTCGATCGCGGGAGATTTAATTTGCGTGAAATTGAAACGATATTTTACAAGTTTAATATGCAATAATGATAATGTTATAGTCTCAAGTCTCGAGAATATATATGACATTGATATTATGCTTGAAAGGATCATTAATATGTCTAGCTATATGCGCATGTTACATCACGACACTAAATACAAGAGAGGAAACTATTACGCCTGTCACGTTAACGCTCGACGACCGTCGAGGTAACAACCGCAACGAGTTAGTCAATTACGTCTTTTATAACATTGCCGGCGGGATATTACGGTAATGCGGTAACGATCATTAATTCGTTTACAATCGGAACCACCTGCTAATATTTGCACCTCGAGACTCCGTCTGTGCGCGGGGAAAAGAGAGAGAACCGCGAGTTGGCGCAAGTTAGTTAAGGCAAATGCAGCTCAACACGTCAAATCAGTTTACACACCGAATTGTCTGTTTCCCGATCGAAATATCAATGTTGCACGCACAATGCTCGCTTTCGGCATTATACATGATAGTTAATTACATCGCTGGCAATACCGGTGTGTCTACGACAGACTTGTTTGAATAATACACGTCACTAAAGTAACGCGAATCCTTGTTATTGCTAAAAGAGTAATTGCTTTGATTTGTAGTAATAAAACCGATCGCACAAAAGGATTGCACAAGAAAAAACTGTGCGTGAAATATTTCCCGCTATCTGGTCTGACTGTCGTCATTCGGCATTTATCACTGATCTCTCGTTAAAACTTAAAATCATCTCCGGAAATGTGTTCCGCACGAATGAATATCGTATCGGTTTTTCGCCGCCACGGTCGCCTGGCGAACGAGCGCAATAAATTTTTCTCGCGCTGTTGTACATGGAAATGAGCCGTTCATGCAATGGTGTAATAACCAAGACAACACAAAGAATATATATTCGAAATAGCAAAACGAGCTGAAATCAAAATGTCAAAGTAATTCACGCGTTTGGAACAATCTGAACTTTCATCGCGAAAGTTGTTCTTTTTTTTGTCACGCAACGATCATGAAGAAAAGCGCAATAAAAATAAGTCTTCCATAAAGAAAACGTATAAAGTTCTGCAGGATGTCACAAAATGAGCATCATAACGCGTACGTCGCTTTATGCGCGGTAATATTTAAGCAGTTCACCGTCTTGTTACCTCGTAAAACTGTCCAACATATTTTTATTACGTGCGATAAGAATTGTTATGTTTTATGTGCTTATTTGTCACAAAAGTAAAACAGTTGTTAACCTTTCACGTCTACTGTTTGCTTTCATATTATATTTCATTTATTTGTTTTTTTTTCTGATAAAATCTTTACACGCTACACACACATAGACAGACAGACACATATACATCACCTATTTCTGCTGATTTTGAAGCTATAGTTACGATCGGTGGTCTTCGCTCGATCGCGGATACGAAAGTATTCACACATCGATAAACACCGAAGCGACGTGATACTGTACAACGTTGACGAGAGAGACTGGCACACACTCGTCGTAAAGCGTGAAGATAGCGAGGCAAGTCGGTTAGATAAGGAGCGCGAAGAAAGATGAGACGCTCACGTAATACCCGACCCCCGACGTCAATGCTCGACATGATCAATCGCCCACCCTTTTTCGTATCCACCGCCATACGTACCGAGTGGAAAACGTGATCCAGGAACAATATTGCGGCGGTGTTCCTACTCGACCTCACAATTTCCACCCTTCGGTACTCATTGCGGATCCCCTCGACGCCTATCCCCACCAGAAAAGAATCTCGCGCCGCTCTCCGTCCGTTTCATAAGATGAATCCTTATGAAAAATTACCAGGAAAACTTATGCCTCCTTTTCCCCATCTTTCCTGGCAAAGACCAAGAGATAACTCAGAACCGGAGGAATATCACGGTTTCTGATGGCATAACGAACTCGCCCCATCGCGAGAGAAGAAAAGAAGTCACGATATAAATTATCGTTCGACGATGCGATTTATGTTTGTTACATATATTTTCAATTGTGAAATAAATATATATATATAAAGAATTGTATAAAAATATATGTAACAATATGAAAATATTTCTCTGATGTGTGTGTGAAAAAAAACCTAAAATCACTGAAGTTCCAGTAGATGATCTTTTTTTCAAGACCCATTGCGCGCGCGGCCACTTGTAAATGCGCGCTTGCCTGTTTGTTCGGCATCGCAAATATGCATAATCACTTGATGCAGGGCTTCGGACAAAATTGCATTTCAAATTCCATCACACAATTCACTTGGCTACCGCTCGCGGCGGTGCTTTTCGTAACCGATGGTTGAATACATATCCCGAGCAGGCATTTTTTAATGTTTTTCTTTGCTTTCACGGTAGAACGAGCTTTGACTCTCTCGCGTTCTCTGACTTTTTTACGCTCCGCTCTTCCGTTTTCACCGTTTCCATCGACGTTCGTCGATCTACGGCTCATCGACGATCTACACCCGGCATTGCCGCTCAATTATGCATTCAACCTCTCGTCATCGGCAGTCAACTTGACAATGTTCTATGCCTACCGTCGTGTATGACGGGCTGGTTGTTATCAGCGCGACGTATAGCCATTTATAAACTAGTATGTGTGAGATATGTCATCTGATGTTATATATATACACATATAGAGACCGCGCTGTTATCGATCACGCTAATTTGAACATCTGCATTAAAATACGATTTGCTTGTTTGGCGAAGATTTAATTAATTTGCAGGAGAGTTCGATAACGTCGATAATGGATAAGGTTCATTTGAGATTCGTTCAATCAACTTCGTCAATCAATTATTTCTGTTTGGCTGTGTCAATCGCTAATTAAGCGATTAGTGTTTTAATAGAACAAACAAATCGTTCTCGACGCGGCGTCTTCATTTCAAATTGAACAACGAAGTAGAAAGAAGTGAAAGGCTTCTGGCTCCCCAAGTTCATTCGAAATAAAAAGTGGAACGACGAACGTGAAGTAGTCGAGGCATGACGAGTTTTAAATTTCCTTCGTCGTTCCGCGGTCGGGTATCAGCTGGAAAGTAATGCCGGCAAAAATCCAATATCGCATTCAATAAGCCGCGCCACGTGGAAGAGATCCAGCCCCTCTTTCTTCGGCTTTCGGCCTCGATTTCGTTGTGACAAAACCACGAGAGAAGAGAAGCGAAGGAGAACATCTCTTTATTGCTTATTTCCCTATACCTGACGAGCTTCCTCTCTCCGAAGATTTTTCTCTGTCCTTCGCGAGATTGGCCGAGTTATTTCGCTGCGGTGAAATGGCTCATCGAACACCGAAAGCCGCGGACTACTCTTCGACGTCGCATGATGGGACCGATTTTATTTCGTCGGAAACAAACTCTCGACGACGTACCATGTAGTGCGCGGCGCGCGGTGGAAATAACGCGGAAACCACAAACAATGGTGGAACAAAATTGAGAAGAGAATTGAAGAGACTATCGTCGTTCATGACCTGCTATATTCTAGGAACGATTTATTGGAACAGTTTTTTTCTACTACGCAAAACTCGAGTTTCCGCGCAATGCCCGGTGGAAAAATGGAATGTACTATGAATGCGCGATCAACGTGAGAACTTTTCATCTACATATAAATGTATATCACAGATTTCGATAAATCTCTAAGCTCCGTCTACGACTCTTATCGGAACAATTTTATTTTATTGCTTTATACTTTTTTTTCGCCCGATTTCATCTTCCGTCCCATGTTTCAACCTGCGAATATCATTTTTAACGTTTTACTTGTTAAATTTTATTTATCAATAAATGCTAAGATATTGTGTTCGGAAAATTCTAATCGTTCTAAAACGCGCGGCACCGAAAATACGTCTCTGTCAATGTGTCGGGCGACGAATATACGAACGTACCAAACAAATTTATGGCGAGGTTGGATCAACTGGTCGTAAACCGACTGCACACACACACACGTCGTTTGCATGTTAGCTCACGTCCATTTAGAAGTTTAAAGGCCCGCCCGTGTTCCCAATAACGACGCAGTAATAGGGCACCAAAATCAAAGTCGAGTTATACTGCATGATGTTTGATGGCTAACCATCATCAGGATAGTTCTGAATAAATCACCGGCGATCGTGTTTATGTATACACATTCAACAATCTCTGATTTTGCCACAATCTATACAAAATTATCGATCCAAAGACTATTTGCGCTAACGCGTTATTCGCGGAGAAAAAAGAAAACGAAAACTCGTTACATACTCGTCGCATTTATGCGTTAAAACTATCGCAAAAATATTTCTTATTAAGTGAACACGCTCGCTTTAGTCCAACTTCATCTAAAATATACGCGTGCGTAAAAATGTCACGCGTTTTTTTACCGCTCCTACGGTTTTTGTTTAGTTTTGCTATTAAATCGGATATTTCGGAATTGTTTGTTTAATCGACTTTTGAGTATAAATATGAGCGAGGCAATAAAATTTATTGCAATTCCAAACGCGTGCAATAGTTGCAAAGTACACGTAAACAGTACCACACATAGCAAGCGTGTCTGCGTTAAAAAGTTATTTTCGCGATTCAGAGAGATGTGAGACAGTTATTATTATTATTATTTTTTTTTAAACAAGAGGTCATGCGTTACAGAGTAAAGTAATTTAAGAGTTGAAATTACGTCTGAGATTTCCGTGTTCTCAAGAAGACGGTTCTTCAATTGTTATCTCACAAGAGAAGAGCACACGTCTTATTCTTGGTTATTGATCGAGAAACCATTACTCATCTGCGTCGTCGAAGACTAAAAGCAAAAAGAGTTGAAGAGAAAAACGGGCGTAAGAATATAACCCCCGGGCTGTGTGTACAGGTCCGCGACGGTAAGAAGGCGGACGAGCGTTTCTATATACTCCATTGTATCGCGCACGTGGTACATGTATGTACTACGGCAAGTATTGTGTCTCATCAATGAAATCGATTCGACTTGATTTTCCCGTGCAGCAGCACGTCTCTTCTTGCTTCGTCGGTCATGAATGGCGGAGCAGCTCGCTCGCTCGTTCGCACGCTTTGTCATATTTTACGCGTCCATGCTTCCCGGTTACTTCACTTCACTGAGCGCCGATATCAAGAATACAGAGGCAAAAAAGTCAAAATAAAATTTCACTACCACCATGCGGACCATACAAAGGGTTCATTGTGCGTCGTACGCGCGTGCCCCGCTGCACCGCATGCGCATCCGAGCAGAAACTGTGTTAAGGGATAAAAAGTTATCTTTGATTCTTGAGAAAGCGCGGCAGAGAGAGATTTGAAATATCGACTTTGCGCTGTAACTCCCACGAGGAGGTGTCGGTTTGAAATATCGACTGCGTTTACGCTTCGAATATTCGCCCGATATTTTCAATTTTGTTATCCCGTATCGCGCGGCATACACGCGCCGCGCTGTTTTGCGTAGAAAAATATACGAAAACAAAAACGCGCGCGTGTGTTTCTTGAAACGGAAGAGTGTGAATTTGATTTTTCTGAAATACACTCGTGTTTTGTACGTAAAAAATATTTTACCTGATAAATAAACTCGTGACAATGTCAAAATAAGTTTAAAACATATGCGAGCCATTATTTATGGCAATAAATTACAAGATGTTAATATAAAAAACTTTATTTTAAAAAATTCTAAATTCGTTAAAGTTTGTTACACTTTGTAATTTGGCTCGTTTTAACTTTAGTTTAAATATTCATCTATTGTGTGAGAAAAAAGTAATCTTTTTATTCTTTGACTTCCTGTGATTTCTTTTCTCTTTAGTGTTTGTGCAATGACCTATAAACTATTATTCTATTATATTTCTTCCAATTGAAAGATTCTAGCTATAGCGCACATCAAACGGACAAATTTGTTCAAGAGTCGGTGCAATAAACAAATCAAACACCGGAGTACTCGAATATACAAATGCATGGTATGTGTTTTAATAAAAGCTTTGATCCGCCAATGTTCAAGACGCGCGATTTTTCATTGGTAAGCGATATTAATATCAGAAATAATATACTAACGTATATAAATGCATTGTAGATAATTAATAATAAAATAGAATATGTCTTCTTTTTTATAAATAGCGTATCAATTTTCATCGAAGCAAATGCATTTCCATAAACTTGCATATTAGAACGCAAACGTTTTCCTTGGCCATATGGTGCCGTTCAATGTCGCCGCCGTGCTCCCACCGAATTTCAAAATTTTCCTTGCAACTCTCGTTTTTATTTTTACTCTTGCGTGGAATGCGAGTCTATGTGAAGTAATAGACACTGAAAGAAAGGTGGCTGTGGCGAAATAAGGTGATCACTATGCATTCGACGCCCTACGACAGCGGCTGTGTTTTAAACGAGCGATGTCGAAAAAAGAAAGGAGAATATAGTCTCGGAAACGTTCAATAATATATCTTGAAACTATTCGATTTGGTTATCGTTTTTTCTTATGTGAAAAACTTCGACTAAAAATTTTCAACGTAAAAACTTTACGATAAGTAAAAACATCTTACTTATATGCTATATTAATTTGTATAGAAGAATAAAATCAAGATATTAATATTATTATCGCAAATGCGAAAGCTTGTTTGGTAAAAAAACAAAAACAAAAAAAAAGAAACAGCATTTTGTTCCGCTATAAAAAAAAAAGATAATTCTGATAATATTATTTCTTAATATTTGCGTCAATTTATATACATATAAAAAAATTGAAAAAAATTGAAAAAAGTGTCTCTTCTCTTTCTATTTGGCACAATTTTTTTAATAAAACTTCTACAAAACCAGATGGTCGATCGATTGGCTATGTGACTGTTGTGCGAAAGAGAGGGAGAAAGAACTGTAATATATTTGAAACATGAAGAAGATATATCATATCTATGAGAGATTTTGAGTAGAACACGATAAACCATATAAAGCAATTTGACGGTCGAGTAACCAAAAAAGATCTTAAATCGTTAGAGATATTCTTCGATATGATTGATTTATATGTATAATTATAACAAAGCGTGTGTTATATTAAAAATCGATGTAAGTATATAAAATACAATAAAGGATTAATAATTATCATTAATTATTTAGTTACGAACATCTTAACTTCGTAAATGAACGTAAAATATACTTTCTTTATTTCATAACGTTCTCATTTATGTGTTCGTGATATAAGATAACTTTTCTATATTTTTCTTTGTCAAAGAATAACGAAGAGCAAGATAAATGGAAACGATCCGCGCGTTCATATGAAGAGACATGATCGTATTGTATAATAGCGACAGTGAAAATACATATGTACCGAAATGAATACCATATAGAGAAAGTAAAGCAAATTATATATGTATGTATATATATATATATATATATATATGCAAATTATATATGTATATATATATATATATATATATATATGCATATATATACAACGTCGTGATAATTTCAGTCATAACTTCAGCTGACTGTAAGAATCAGTCAGTCGACTGTAAAAATGCATTAAGTTTTATTCAGTGAATCTATTTCCTAGACGCCGCCTGTCATTGTGAAACGATAAACCGCAATGATTTCGTGTTGAAAGTTATCTAGTGACAAGTATCAAAAGAAAGAGCAAGGAAGAAAGATTTTCAGATGATCTAACATATAAAAAAACTTACCTACTTATTTATTATTTTATAATTTCATTAAATTTTGCTTAAAGATTATATCGATATTGAAGTTGAGAACCGATTTTTTTTAATTACAAAAAATTATTATAAAAAATCATATAAATTAAAATTAACAACTTGAATCTCTTATATTTGTTAATTATATATAAAAAACTGCACAGTGCAAGAATATAATTCTATGACCATCAACATCGATGGAAACAGCACTTTTAGCTGCATCACGACTTGTAATCGAAATTTATTACGTGATAGAATGCGACGCGGTAAAAATCGTTCTCGCCCTTTTTTCCGTCACGGTTCTCACGATCATGATGTCGCAACTCGGGCGCACAATAATTATCGAAGTGACCATTCGCGTTCTCTCTTCCTCCTTCTTCTCTCTCTCTCTCTCTCTCTCTCTCTCTCTCTCTCTTCTCGCGCGACACAAATGGCGAGCCAAATCAATTAACGAAGACGCGATTGACGGGCCATCGATCGGGATATAGACGGCGAGATCGATTGTATCGCATGTTGCGATCGAGTAATTAATGATGATAACTCGTGGCAGGCGCGATTAAAGCTCCCGCGGTCATCGTGAATTACGAACGCAACTTCGGAAGGTTTGAAAACGCAGGGATGCACCGGAGGGGACGAAACTTGTTAGGACGACACGCGTCACATGCTGCGAACGAAATCTGCAAACTAGGTCATGACTCGGTCTAGTTATCGCGAAATATGTGGTAGCGGAGATCACGCGCTATCGATAAATAAAATAAAGGGATGAGCATTTAATTGGTGTATAGCAAAAATGCTGCAATATATAATAAAATCTATAATTAATAAAAAATCAATGGAGTGCTGTAAAATTATAATTTTTATCATTCCGTGTCCATTTGCGAACAAGACCTTGAAAGTCGCGTAATCTCAACCGTATCTTTCGAATGAAAAAAATGTACCTCTTCAACTGCGCTTAAGAAGAATAGAACCGCCCGGTCCTCTTTGTATGTCTATCAAAACCGAGCACGGTCGGTTTACAGCTTCGTATTACAGCTCTTACAGCTTAAAAGCGGTTAACTCCCATCTTTCTTCCCCGACTTTATCTCTGCGGTAGTTCCTCGCAAAAATACTTACAATTTCGTACGATTGCGCAAAATGTTTCGCGTCATAAGAGAGAGAGAGAGAGAGAGAGAGAGACTCTCTGCTATCTTCATTAAAATGATCTTTCCCTTTTTAGTGCACGCGGTCGTTCCATCCGCTTTCAATTTAAATTCTATTACTGCTGACTTATATCTGTTGAAGTGGGATTGCCAATCTTAGGAGAGAGAAAGCTTCCTTTACTTCTACGTAATAATGTAAGAATGATAGAAAGTATTTGAATGAAACTTTATTCAAATAAAATGTAAAAACTACTTATCATTTCAACAACTTTTGTCCTACTTTTTGTCCTACTTATGCTTCAAATGATACATATTATATAAAATTTAATTGTTTTATAACTTGTTAATAAACAAAACGGTCTTATATTATCATAATCAAGAAATTGTAAAATATAACGTAAACGAGAGAATAATTGATTAGTAGAATAAATTTTATCAATAAATCTCGGCGTATTTAAAAGACGAGAATGTTGCGAAACGACCGGTAATTCCTTCGTTTTCCACCAACGACATTAAGGTCGCACGGCAAACTGCAAATTAATAATGTTACAACGAGACACCGCGATAAAACTAACTTTAGGTTGTTCCCTATTCACCGGAGAAAGAAGTGTATATGTATGCGAAACTCGTTAACGAGGCTGACCCACGGCTCGTCGCGTTATAATTCGTCATTTACATTCCTACCGGTGTAATTACGAAATATCCGTATAATTATGGAATGTCTTGTTATTGCTTTATTATTACACGAACAATGTTGTCATTTTTAATTATATTTTTCACAAGGGACAATATTTTTAATTCCGTGCAAACTTTGATACTTACGTCTTGTATATTGTCATTGAATTTACGATATGCAATGATGAGGTTTACGTAATATTCAACGTAATATTTCACAAGAGTTGAGATCGCGAGTACATTTAATGGCACTACGTTAAATATGCAGCATGATATCGTTTACCCGAATTATGGTATATGCTTTTCATGTCAATTACTAGCTAAAATTCTAATTTGATTACAATAAAAGAGACAATAATGTTTGAATAAAATTGTTTATTCAAAAGTAGTTGCGTTAATGTATCGAGTTCGCAGAATAATACCTGACAACACTTCACGCAACCAATTATTGGATCATTAAATATGAAACTTGACAAATGGTTACAATTATTTATGCGCGCGCGCGCGCGATCGGCTGTTCTGTCAGCAGTGCATCTTTTATTCAAACACTATTCAATCTCGGATCCCCTCTTTACGCTTTTTACATTCAAAAGATTCCTCGGAACGCTCTTTTTATTCCGCGTAATCTTACGAATTCACTAGACTAGACAGTCCGAAGAACGAGCTGTCTTCAATTTATTGAAATTCAAGAATCTCGAACAAATGCGAACATACGCAGCGGAGAATTCTAAATAAAGGTAGCGTACACAGGTTGCACTGAATTTATATCTTATCGCGTTGGAGATCGAGACTAGCGCCAGCTCTTTACTCAAAAAAAAAAGACACTGCAAAAAGGCAAGCCCGTATCTATCGCAGATCAAAGAGGAGCATCAAGGATGGGTTTAAAACCTTTCGCGTCTTAAACGGAATGAGTACATGAAAAGACCGAATTGTACTCAGCTGCGCATAATTTTATCATGCATACGACTTTAAAGAATTATTTCTCGATTCACTGAAAGCTTTCTTTTACTTTATCAAGGTACACGATATAATCAGTTTATCGCACTAAGTTATGTTATGCATATTTTTCTCTTTTTTTTGATGATAAGATTAATAAGATTAAAAAGCTAGATATTTTAATAGAAAAAAATACACAAGGAAAAAGTTAAAAATTAAAAAATTCTCTATATATCCCCTTGTTTCGAATAGCACTATTTCAATTTTGCAAATAACTATATGATAACAAATGTTTATTTTTTTTCTTCTTGTAATTTTATTTTTGCGATCATTGCTGAAAAATTTGAAATTTTTCTATTTTTTTTGTGTCGAAGAGGATCCAGAACAAATGTGACTAATATTATAAATAATTGTTTGATTAAAAAAGTATTTTAACGCAACTTTATTGACGTGTGATTCCTAATTTCTCAACGTTTATAATTGAATATCGCTAGAGCTATATTTTTGTTATTTATTACATATGTGATACAAATCAACTTTTTCTTATTCTCTATCAATCTTTATCTGAATTTTCATCTTATTGATGAGTCCAATGCCTGCAATATATATCGCTCGTTCCAATTCCGCGTCGATTGTTTTTAATTGAATTTCACGCGAGCGAACGCCATATCATCCCTGACCAGAGCTTTCGCGTCACGTCGCGTGTGTCAGTGCACATGTGCACAATTTTGCGTGACACACGCGTGCAAAACTTTCCCCTCTTACTCTTTCTCTCTCTTTCTCTCTCTCTCTCTCTGCGTACGATCGTCGTGACCCTGAAGTGAGCCGACTCCAAACCGGAACAGAGAATGAAAGTGATGCCACATCATGGTTCGAGTTGGCGGCTTTCTTTAGGCCGTTGTTTCACGCTTCTGTGTCACATTGAGCATTAACATAGTTGCGCAATCGCGACCCGCAAGAAAGCGAATTGCGACACCAATGGAATGCGCGTTAAAAAAAATGGGTTAACGCCAAGACGGTATTTTTTCCTTGTTTTTTTTTTTTTTTCTATTCCGATTGTAACTTTCTAATCTATAGTTACATACCTAATTATAGGTTTTCCGCAAAATTTTTGATTTTGATTGAGCAAGAGAAATCTATATTTACATGATCGAATGTTATATCATAAAAAATGTTTCGAAATTATACGTACATAAATTGTTCTATAAAAAAGATTCTACTAACAATTCGGTAAAAACTTTGTAGTTTACAGTTATAACGAATAGATTACATCGACAAAAAAATTGAGACTGTTGCGCATCTAATGAGGCGAATTAGTCGACATATAAAAACTGCGGACAAATTTACGAGCAAACAACTAATATCACGCGTCAATCTATTCGGTGTCATAAAACATTTCTAAAATTATTTTCTAATGATTTTAGAGTCGAGAAATCGAAAAATTCTCTCCGCAACGAGGCGCAATAGAGAGAAATAACCGAGACTCTCTGAGAAGCCGAGTAACTTCGCGTCAATCAATTTGTATGCGTACTGAATCGACGAAAGTGCCGTAAATACCTCAAAGAAAGAGTAGAAATCGCACGGAACGTGATCGTTCGATGGTGTATTAGCTACAGTGCGCTATTATACATACAGTTTGCTCTCATACATGAAACACGTATCGAAGGAAAGTAAATCGATGTCGCGTGAAATGCGATGTTACGCGCTTCTTCTTTAGACCGTGACCAGATCCGTGATTTATAAAAGCTCATTAGACACACGAGCTCATTACACAGTAAAACTAGAAATCGTGAGAGAAGACGCGTGCTCTTTCTGGACAATATGCGGTAGATAAAACGCGTATAATTAACGCGTCTTATCTACTTTATAAGCTTATAATTATGTCAGCTTTCTCCGGGGTAGTTTTATAAAAAAAATTCGAAACAATTGGCTTTCGTTACAGCAATAATAAACGTTTCTAGCCAACAATTGTTACATGAATTATTCAACCTCATAAAACTTCCAGTAAATATTCTTGTGAAATGGGTTAATTGTGAGCTTTGGCAATATTTGTAAATCACGATAAAATTTATTATTAACAAGCAATTTAACAAATCGACTAAAATTAACTGTAATTGAACTGAAATTTGAACTGAAGTCCGTCGTTTCGTTCGACTTTTATTTTTTCGCTTACGTCGCACTTGTGAGAAGAATTGTGGCTTACGCCAAATGCTTCTTAAACTCTTGGTACGGAAACGTTTACGCAGTTAAGACGTTGCGGTAGAAATCATAAAAAATTTCTAAAAAGAATAAAGTTCAGCTTTGCGAGCGCATCCGGTAATAAATGAATAAAATACAAACTGGCGGGATAATAACAGTGCAAGTATGGATAACCGTCTGATTGTGAGAAAGAGGCCGAGAAACACGTTCTCACGCGTATGTATATATAATATAATCTATAATACTATTCTATAAAGAGAACATAGAATGCATTAAAGCACCTGATATATTTTAACTCCAGATCAGAAGCTAATTATACAATCGAGGTAATAAATCATAAGATAAATGCGCGCGGTTATAATATCATGGTATATACGAATAGGCCATAGTAACTGCTTTTTATATCGTTAAGGGAAAGAAAGATCCAGGGGACGCGCCCTCCGCGTACAAACGCGGCAGTAAGAAGCGAATCGTCGTCGCGTGAAACGTGAAACTATGCGACTCTTATGCTTGGTCGTGACGAATTTCACGGTAAATAAAGTACCGTCGAGCAGCGCGGCAAGCAGCATAGAATAAAGAATAAGGAAAGAGATCTTGTTGCAAGGGGACGAGAGTCGCGTCGCAGAATTTATAAAAGGATCATTCTAACAACTGCGGCACTTTTGCTTAAGTTAAAAAAAGAAAGAAAGAATAAGTAAATTGTAGTGCGAATATGCGTTTCACGCAGTCAACCACTGAAATTGTTGCTTCATATTCCAATTAACTGTCAATTTGCATAAAAAAATTGATTGATAATTAAATAACAAAAATTTTCACAGATAACATCGATTCTTCTTGAATGAGAAGCAATGTCAATTACCGATTACACTATTCGTTATAATGAAAGCGCAACTCGAGAAGAAATACAAACAAATGAAACGTCTGTTAGAGAAGATTATGGTGAATCTTAAAACGAATGACTGACGCGTATAATTAAAAACGGCATTGCTTCTTCAAAATAGTGCGTCCCAACATGTATACATCTTTCGTTTTCTGACACACCACTTCCGGAGAAATCGTTCAAAAAAACGAGATGATAGATAAAGAGAAAAAGCGAGATCTGACAGAGATTGGCTGCTTGTAGTCGGAGCTCATACATCTTGCTCGTAGCGAGATTCTGCCTTCGTTTCCGGAGGCGCCGCTAACGCTAACTCGGGAAGAAGAAATGGGAAGTTGTACATATATATATATATATCTTTTTCTTTCTTCCCTTCTCGCTCCTCGCGCAGATATCCCGCCGAAAATTAATTGCACGTTGCGCGCAACGTAATTAGTAATTTTGTTCTAATTAGGGGAAATTACTCCCGAAAAGTGCACCGAAGAAGGAGCTCTCGCGTTGGTTATTTATACATGAAGAAGGTGCGGCAACCGTAGTGCAAAAGTGAAAGATTCTCTATAAACGGTTTTCTTTTAGAGAGATTTAAATAAGAAAAACCTATAAAAAAACTCACAGTAAAAGAAACATTTTGCTTTTACAAGACATTTCATTACAGAAGTAAATTAATCTAGAAAAGTTGTCACATCTCGTATACAACATTATATCAAATATACTAACCTAATTTGGCCGCTTAAAGCATAACGGTGCAATTAATGTCAAGGCGTCTGACTTTCTTGCTTTTATATACAAGATAGTGTCAGATGTGACACAATTTTTCTGCATATTTACAGGAGAAGAACAGTGACCTAATGTTTTTCTAGCATGACTTCAAATAAAAAGATGTCCCATAGAGCGATATGATTTATAGGACGTGAATGACGCTTGTAAAGCGGCCATTGTTCGGCCCTTTTTGCAAGAACACAAGCCTCTCTCTCTTCCCCTTCCTTCCCTCGCGCAATTGTTCTACTACGAAGAAGGTGCGTGGTATTTGGAACGTGGCCTGTCAACAACCGAAATTCGGCGAGAAGGACGAAAAGAGTGTTGATAAATGACCGCGCGCGCTATAAATATGCGCATTCGTATTGTATAAAAGCGCATTACTTCTCGATCTCTACATCACTGAAGATAATTGCCCGCAGCCGAGCGACGATACGGGAAAAATAGATGGGCGATAATTATGACACTCCGTGTCTACATCCTAAGAACATAAGCTACTAAAGCGTTCTTATGAATATTAAACAGAAGCAAGAGACATTTAAGACCAGATACCGAGAATAGCGTGTGTGTTGAGAAGAACAACTTAAAACTTTTATTCGCACAGATACAAATTGAACACTTTGGTCTACACCATATAATTTTTCTTAATTTTTATCTAAACGCAAATATAAGAGTCAAACACATGTACATGTTTGACTTGTAAATTTAATATTTACATACCTTTATCTCTCTCTTAAATATTTATAATTCTCTCTTTTGTGTGTACAAAGAGAAATATCATATTTATTCAAGACAGATTAATAGTAATGCTTAATGTGCATAATATAATATTTTTGCGATAACCAAGCAGTTGGTTATTAAACGCTTAATAAGCGTTCTCTGTGTGTTTAAAAATATTACGTAAATACATGTTGAGCTTTAATTAAACAAACTGGACAGCATCACCGGACGTGTGTGTATGTACTTGGCTTTGTTTTTCAATCTGCGCTTATGAATCTCGAGTGCGTTTGGAGTTTCTGCCTCGCTGAAAGACGCGCAGAAAAGCGGATGCAGCACGCGCGCGTGAGTGTCACACGAAAAACGCGACAGTATCCAAAACGAAGCGCGAGAGAGCCGCCACTTACGAGAAGCACCGGCGACTGTGAACGTTGAATTTTAATCAGTCCTCTAACAAAGAGGTTCGATAGTCAAAGTTCCGTTTTTTTGCCCGCGACGATATCGTCCAAAATATTTCAGAAAAAATGATAATTAGCTCGGAGAAGAAATGTATTCTACACTAGCATTGATCAAACAGTTTTTGAGGATATAGTTGTGCGTAAACTCTAGTCGTCCGGGAAACCTGTTTTTACTTGTTCTTTTTTAACAAACACTCGCGTGTCGCATGTACACGTTTTACGAATGCGTATGTACCTCTTTCTTCCTCCCAGAGTCTGATACAAAGAGCGATGCGTACGCAAAGCTACATATATATACAATATATATGTATACATACCTATATATATATAAAGCGCCGGCTTAACAAAGACTGGCGCGATAAATCTCTTGGTTACGAGGAGGGTTAAAAATTAACCCCGCTTGATGTCGCTACCCGAGCACCGCTCCCGAGCGTCTCAGCTATTTGTCATGATCTACGGTTTATTGTCCGAAAGGAATTTCTTGGGCAAGGAAATTACGCGGGAATAGAACGACGCGGTTTCTGTCGCGGAATTTTGCAGAATTCCTTTCAGATGAAAATAACGATACCCGGGATTTTGGTCGAAAAATTCAGATGAGCATTTTTACGCGATAATCTCATTCGATGATACCGTTAGGTATGTGTAATTACTATAACAATATATTACTCACATTATACACTAGGCTAGGATCGTTACGGAGGAACGAGCGATATTTCACACCGCGCGTCTACGGGATAAGTTTTCCACAAGCGTTCTCGTGACTCACCTAAAACAGAAAAATACGAGGAAAGATCAAGCACTTTTGCGATATTGCCAGAGATTGTTTTGCTTAAAAATTCTTTTTATATTTTTTCTCCCTTATTTCTAAAAATATATCATGTCTGAATTTGCCTCGCCGCTCTCGGGATGTGAGCCGTATATCAAAACCTTACTATCCTCGACATCATCAGCTTTTTGATATCTTTTTTTCACTTCTATGCACAAGCATTGCGAAAAACGCAGTGCGTTAGAAATAATAAACGAGAATCCGCGCACACAGAGAACGTGCCGTCTCTGCGCCGTTTGATCTCTCCAGACCGGAAACACTCGAAACCGTTCGATCTTTTTCAGCAAGGATTCTCACAATTACTCGGAAACGGTTCATAAAATTTTAAATTCTTTTTTTTTTTTTTGCATCGGACAAGATAATACTCAATTGTGATTAACGCGGAAGAAGAAGATAATCTTCAAAACGAAATAAGATTAACATACGGATAAATACTATGCGCAATTCGCAAGTAATTCAGCGCGTTTCTAGACTAGTTGCACATATACACACATCCATATACACACACGCGCAAAACGCAATCTATCTCTTCAATCACTTAGAGCTTTATTTAACGCTTTATCTTTTTCGTTTTCTCTTGAAACATTTCCCGGTCTCAACTTCGCTAACATCAGTCTCTCTTACTGCATTCTAAAAACACGTGCGCGTACAACGCAACAGAAAACTCGTGGCAAAGAATTCGCAAGAACACGATATAGCGCAGTTACGTAGATCTTTTGATAAGAAAAGCCATATTACAAATTAATAGATTTCTCTCTTAGATAATTGTCTTTATTCTGTACAATATGTGACTCTTGTTTCGGATCTTGCATATCGCGTTATAAAAACCTAAATAAATGAAAATTACCGAATAAATACCGTAAAGCTTCTTTTATTTATTCGGATCACGACTATATCTGTAGTGACAGACAGCGCACCGGATATGCGCTCGCGTGACAAGAGTGACAAAAATATTTTTCGCGGTATAAAATCGACGAACTAAAACTTCGAGTTTTCTTTCTTTCAAAATGTACGCATATATATACATACAGTTCATAAACCTTGTGTCATAAAAATCCTAGCATATTATACTCTTGATAAAAACACAACAAATTCCTGAAACATTGCGTACAATATAATTTGGTAAAAAAACTGCGGACAAAAGTCATGATCATTATAATCTTCGTAATTTCGAGAGTGCAAATTTAATTCCAGCAAAACCGGTATAATCGTGACAAAACTCTTGTTTATTTGTTTCACTAAAATATAATGAAGTTTTAATTTTCGCAGTTATGAATAAATTTTAAAAACCTGAAAAATATATTCAACCTCTGACATTTTACGTCAGCGTTTCTCAAACATTATTATAGAATGCATTATCGTATTTTACAGTTTGTACTTTTTATTTTCTCTATTTTTCATCGCGTTTGGAACAATAAAGTAAATCGCGCGCGCGGTCAACTACTGCGATTTGGCGCACGTAAATCACGTAGCAAATTCGCGTTTGCGAAGAGAGCCATGTCACAAAAGAAGAAAAACGACGATGCGTGGGCGGCTAGCTCTTTCGTTCGTGTCTGCGAATGCAACCGGCTCATTACACCGTACGTTTACGCGTGTGCGCGAACGCTTTAACACTGTAATATAATCGCCGACCGGGATGCATCCCACTAGAGAGAGAGAAAACATCGTAAGGCAAATCTCATTCGCGTGGCCGCCGGACCAATTACACTGAAACATTGCTTCGCAATGCTACTCTACGAAATGTAGAGTAGCGGACATCATGCCCGGAAGTATGGCAGATATTAAGAGCATTAGAAAGCTATTGTCATACGCGACGCGCTGTACCACATGTCCGTGTAATTGTTCGTCGTCGAATGATCAAGAACCGTCGAAGCCGGTCCGGCAACTCAACCACGTCGGCGCACATGCATGTAAAGATACATTTTGCGTCACAATTCAAATTCTCAAAGAGAGAGCTGATTACTACTATTCTTATAAATTCAAGATAAAATAAATGTTCTGTCAATTTATATTAGCAATTAAAATAAAACCTGGATTCTTTTAAATAAAGTATCGTAAAGTAACCGACTATATTTTATACCAACAATATTAAAGAGAATAAATAAAAATGGAGGGAAAAGATATTACACTTTTAACTTTGTTCTTCTTCTTTAAGAAAATATTAACATATGACTGCACTTACAAACTTGGCTCATAATTTAATTTCTGCTAGTTCTCATTACCTATCTCTCCTCCCGCCTTCTTATAGCAAGATTATTCGTTATGTTTCCTATTTAATTATGAGACTCCATATTAAAACGATGCGGCCGGTTTTAAGCCGATTAACGTAATATTGTTGGAAAAGGTGCTTTAACGGTAAAAGGATACATAGTAAAAGCTGAGAGACAGAAAGAGAAAGAGAGAGAAGTTTCAAATAGTATTTTCTCTTCCGCGCGAGTACTGATCATAGTCTTTATATATAGAGAATTTCATTTTTAAGTAGCAATTACAACTGGCTTTAAATTCACGTTTGAAAGAACAGTAATGTGTATATTTTATGAACATAACAATTTTCCCAAAGTAAATAACTCGCTTTTCAAATAAATGCACATAGTAAATATTAAAAAATAAATATTATAATAAATTTGTGGTAAATATTATAATAAATTTAGAAAAATTTACATATTAAACAACCTGGAATTAAGAGAATATACATATATTACAATATTAAAGAAGAACTACAACAATTCTAGTATGCACTTAATATTTTAAGTAGTAATGTTTTTTTACAAAGAAGTTAAAGCTCTCGTGCAGTTTTTTCTCGCACGTAACTTGCTTATTTCTAACTACAGCACGTTGCGCAAACGCGAGAAAAGCTCCTTTAAGAACATGTGTTGTGTTATAAATGGAGAACCGTGCCGGGAGGCGTTTGCGCCGTGTAAAATAGTTTAGTTATGCGAAGACAGAGAAAGAGACAGTTTAGTGT
>QVOB01011326.1:0-22564 GCA_014839585.1 Pseudomyrmex concolor | reverse complement strand
ATATATATATATATATATATATATATATATATATATATATATATATATATATATATATATCTCGCGTCATTATTTTTTTAACGTATTTTTCTGATGATGTGCACATCCATATATACACGCACACGCATACATAAATGTACGTATGTATGAATATATAGTGTGAAAGTCGTGTATACACACAGTACATGTAGTACATCTAGATATACCATCGACAAGAAAAACGAAGGGATGGGCAGTGGGTGAATGGGAGGGTAAGATGGGGATCAAAGCGAAATGGGAACAGGGCAAAGAGATGTACTCTAATGCAATGATATCCATAATAGCATTTTTTTTTTTTTTTTTTTTTTTTTTTTTTTTTTTTAAGTACATGAAAAAAGTCTCCGTACCTCCAGCGTGCTTTAAGATCTCGATATATTGCTAGACTTCAACTATGTCAAATAATACACATCGTCCTCAAGCGAACGTCGTCCCTCGTCGGGTTTTATTTCCTTCTTCTCTTTCTTTCTCTTTCTTTTATTCGCATCGATTGCAAAAATCTTGTCATTATCGAGTTGTTAAGAAAACTAAGCAATTGATCTCACATGTTGATTACCGAACAAACACAAACGTTGTTAATAAAATTCCAAAGAAACCGGCAGTAAATTAACGACTTACGTGAAAGTATGTACAAGACAAAAAACAAAAAAACTTGGTCAATCATCTCGTGAATAACATTGTCAGAGTGTTTAACATGTATTTAAAATTTATTCAAAAGATTACCAAAGAGTTTCTCACGATGTTCTTCTACAAAGATGTAAAACACTGAATAACTTAAAAATATCGCAGATTGAGGATTTCGAACCCAAAGAAAAACAGTTCATTCCAATCCACTGAAATCACGTAGTGTTTTGCGACAAAGTTTACTTATTATCCAAATCATGATCTCAACTTTTGTTCTCAAACCGTTCCCGCCGCGAAACATCATTGTCGTGTGCAAACATATCCCTCGATACGATGGTATCATCGTTAAAAGCAAGATACAGTGGGTTTTTCTCAGACATTTTATCAGAATTTATTATTATTTCGTGTAAACGTTTATAATAATTATAATTTACAATTACGATGGGTTGATGATAAATACAAATAGAACAACGTAATTTGAGGCGGGGAGGAAAGGAGAGTAGAAGGAAAAAAAGGAAAAGAGAATAGATGATAGATGGAAAACGATGTGTTTGGACAGATGATGAATAGATGTGATGAGAAGAGAACCAAGGGGATTAGGACGAATAATTGTTCGAGAATTTGTATAAAATTCGCTTTGCCACATCATATTTGGAATGAAGAAACGTGCCGTCGCCGCTGCTCGTGCGATTGTAGACGTATCACGTTCGCGCGCTATGGATACAGAGAATTGATGCTCCAAATAACTTTGAAAACAACTTTATGAAATGATCAAAACAAAGGAACACGAGAAGGAGAGAGAGAAATTTCAAGGAAAACTTTTGGAACTCAGATCGGAGAAACTATATATTAAAAAATTCTTAGGATGGCAATGATAGTGGCGATGACAATGATAATTGATGATAATATATAAATGATAATAAAGTAATGTATGATGCTGATGTTTCTGATGACGTAATAATAATAATGATAATGAAGATAATGATAACAACAATGTGGTTGCTGTCACGATAGTGATGATGATAATAGTAATGTGATAATAATGACAATGCTTTTAATGATCATAATGACGATATGGTGATGACAGTGAAGACAAAAAAAAAGAAAGATGGTCATGATGATGATGATGGTATGATGACGACGACGACGATGATGGTGATGGTGATGATGATAATGATGTTTCTTCCGACCGAATAAAGTTACTGCCAAGAATATTAAAAAAACATAACATTTATTTTGGAAAATTCACAATATTTAGAAAAATGAGTAGAACACAAACTGTTAACTTTCGGATTTGTTGAATTGAGAATAGGCAGGTAGGATATAAGAGAGAAAGTGAAAGGAAATTTACAAGGACACAAAAAAAATTGGAATGGGAAAAATATTTTCTGAAAAGAAATAGAAAGATAGAGACAAAGCAGACAGAGAGATAGAGAGAGAGAGAGAGAGAAAAGGAAGAATTTAAGAGATAAAAAAACGGTACATTTCGAAAAAAACATTTTTTGACAGAATTCTCGGGAGGAATAAAGTAAAATGTTACATTCGAAGAAGGCTGGCTATGCAAACCCACTCTACATGTATAAATATATGTATGTATATGTGTATATATATATACATATATATATAATTTTATATAGATGACAATAACCTTCACATTTTATCATTTCTGATTGTACACACGCATCCTTTTTTGCATAGTTAGCCCTCATTGAACGTTTTCAAAATGGAGAGAAGTAAGGCCAATAATAAAATAATACCTGCACCTTTCTTCACCGTTCAATCCTTCATCCTAAAGTCTTGTGATTGTAAGCGTCGAGACAGAAAAAAATATAAAAACAAGATACAAATAACAAGAAATGAAACTTATATCAGAAAAAAATCGTATTTTGTTTTAAATTCAATTCATATACATACTTATTTTATTTCCTGTTATTTATATTTCATTTTTATTATTATATTCTGAACCTCGTCTAGAATAGATATACGTCACAAGTCGCAAGATGTTGCTTCTATCTTTATAGAACTGGCTTGACTTTCACATCCTATGACCGTTACGTTCAAAACAAAAACAATATTTGTGACAAGTTACAAAACTTTAATTTACACACGCTACAATTTCAGATTTTACTTGAAGAAGAAATTGAGCTGGGAGAAGTCATACACAGTGCGACTGTTCTCTGCTCATCACTTCTCCAATTCTATATCTGTCTCTCTCTATCGTTTTATTTTCTTCTCCGCAACTAAATGATGTCATTGCGCCTTTTTCCTTTTCCCGGCGATTTCGGACACTTTTTGTATTGCAACAGACATCAATTTTATACATCGAGAAATAGCAATACGGTAACGGGGAAACGTCTATAACGTTAGTATGAGAGTAAAAGATCGAATAGAGTGCGATAAAGTCAAAGGTCCGGATGCCAGGATCAGGGTGTATATAACTTCGTAGTAACGTGTGCAATCTCTACATCTCGATAATTATAACAACTCTCATTATCTCTACTTTTTTTCCCTCATTTCACTCTACAATCGCGTAAAACCGAGATACGTGAACAACCGCAACGATAAGCAGCACGCCAAAAAACATGCTCCGGCCTTTGGTAAATCCGCGGAGGTAACTGCCAGGTCTCGGTTGTGTCGAAAAGTTTCTTGTAAAATAAAACAAAAAAAAATATCGAATATATTCAATCGCATGCAGCAGCGTAGTAAGGAAAGACGGCGCTCTGATTTTCAGATACAATGATTAAGTATCAGGCAAAGTCGCGCAGAGATTCCTAAAAGGAACTTGGTTTCTCAATTTACATTTTTTCAGCCATTATATACTTAGATAAATTGTAATAAATATTTATAAACGCGGGATATTTATAAACAGTGGGATCAAATAATGTCTGCTAAAGAGCAGTACCGTAGAACATTAAAAATTTTCAAAAGTCAAATTAATAAATCTGGCTCTTTAGCGCACATTAGTTTTAATGATAAGGCTACATATATTCTAGAATGCAGAAACAGTATCCTAACTACAGAAATCGTAGTTCCTTTTTCCAATAGGAGTCTCTCTTACGACTCTGCAAAAACTTTAAGTGCACTCTATTAAGTATAATTCCTAATTTTAATAGCAAAGTAAATTACATATGAGTTACAGAAAAAAATACAAATATGTTTGTATATTGCATTTGACGTCTCTGTTAAGACGGAGGCCGGAGCGGATCTGCCCCTTTCTCTCTTACTAACGCTTACTGATTTCATGCGTTGTTGTGATGATCGTCATATTAAAGAGGAGAAAACAAAAAGACGTGTAGTGAGTGTAAAAATCAAATCACCACTTATGTAGTTTGGAACTTAATAACTTAATGTATTTGTTTTTACTCTCCTTTCTCCTCCTGTGTTCTTCCCTTCGTATAATAATATTTATACCTGCTAGAGATAATGTGAAATTTAATTTAAATGACAACTGGATATAATGTAATAGATTCATGCGTGCGTTTTGTCTTTTGTTTTTTCGTTCATTTTGCTTCTCTTGTTGTACCTCCGCGCTATTTCTTTTTGCCTGTACTTTGTATTTTTTCTTTCAGTTTAGCTTTATACTGTCGTTTTTTTGATGGTAAGCAGCGAGCAGATGTTGGGAGTAATGACAGTGGGTCGTCCTCTGCATTCCGTGTCTCGTTCCAACGTGATAAAGAGAGAAAGAAAGAGAAAGAAAGAGGGGTGGAGAAGGATCACGTTTTTTTTTGTTCTTCGAAGAAAGATTTAAGGAAAAAGAGGAGACCTGCGCAATTGAAAGGATGATTGAAGGGAAAGAAGAAGGAAACGAAGTACGCGAGGAACGAGAGGACAAGTGGGTGGATGGATGGATCTGGGTGAATGGACATGTGGGTGAGCACTTTAGGAGACGATAGAGAATAGGATGTTCTTATAGGTTTAGAAAGGACTTAAGCTTAGGAAGGTTAGTTGTCGCCGGTCTCCTGTGGCTCGTCCCCGTCGCCCTGCGTGTCACTGGTCCACAGAGTGAGGTTGTCGCGTAACAGCTGCATGATCAATGTGGAATCTTTGTAGCTGTCCTCATTAAGTGTATCCAGTTCCGCAATTGCGTCATCGAACGCCTAAAAAACATTAAACGTTAGATGTGTTTCATCTATTTTTGTTTTCTTTATATTATCTCTTATTTTTTTATACCCAAATGTGTGTGCTTTTAATATATTATTTTTTAATATTCTAAAAAGAATTCTCTCAATTCTCTATTTTTGTAATTAAAGATAATTATTATTATTTGTAATAATAATTATCTTTAATTACAAAAATAGAGAATTTCAATTGAACAAACTTTCAAAACACAACTCTCAAAAAAGCGTATTTAATGCTATACACTCACACATATAACGCAAAACTGTGTGTAAGAGAAATGTTTTACACACACACAATATTATTTTAATATTAAAATTACACGTGTATTTACGAAGTAATGCAGGATGGTTAGTGTGATACCAGTGGAGACATCAACATATTAATATGTATTAATGTGAGGGATTCAAATAGATGGGTTAAAACGGCACAACATTCAAAAATTAATAAATGTCGATGATATAGAATTAAAGCTTAGAAAATGGTTATTATGGGATCAGTAACAGTTCATCGTCACACGACAGAAAATAACACATAGAAAACGCGTCGACTTAATTCACATAACGGCAAATTTATTCAATGAAATCTTTATGCAAAAACAATTTCAAGCGTAAATCTTTCACAATCCGTCTTCTAACCTGTTTGGCTAGATGACAGGCCCTAGACGGTGAATTAATAATTTCGTAATAAAAAACGGAGAAGTTGAGGGCGAGGCCGAGTCTGATCGGGTGCGTAGGCTGCATTTTCGCCTTCGCAATGTCAAACGCCTCCTGGTACGCCTTCTGTGAATCTTCGACTACCGCTGCAAATGCAAATCAATCTCTATTCAGATTACACCTTCCACGACCTCATTTTTCTTTCACCGTGACCATCGGAGAAATAAATCGTTGTCACGAGTAGAGAAGCGCAAGAGGGAAAAGGCGAATGAAAGCCGAAATAAAAGGAGGGAAAATGCGAGCGAGTTTCAACAATTCCTCTCGCGTCTGTCCTACAAAGACGGCCGCGCGACGTTTTACTCGGAATATTGTCGACCTTGAGTGAACCGAGTCCATAAATTGTCACTATTCGTCCACGACGACGTGACCGTTGCGATGTGCATCTTCGTCCTGAGTCATCGTGCGTGTAAACGCATAGTCACTTGATGTTATTGCAAAAAATTTAATATAAGCGGTTTATATTTCACTATTAATTTATGTGAATCACACTATTAAACGCGCTTAAATCGTTTTCGATAGTTGAGTATAATTTTAGTTACTAAAAGTAACTAATATTTAAAGTTTCGAACAATAGTTCGTGATCTTTTATTGAAAACTATAACTAATTTAAAACACAAGTGCTGCGTCAATTTTCCATTGCACGTTTTTTCAAACTAGCGAACTAAAATATATCAATGTTCGTAGGGCAGAAGTGGGTAGGAAAATCGTTAAAACAAGTTCGCGTAAATACGATTTTTGTCACCACTGTGCACCATCACCACCATCACTGAGTTCCACGGAATCGCTGAAAACAATTAATCGTCGGATTAGTATACCTGTTTTGCCAGTTGACAGGCCTTGTCTGGAGAGTTGAGAATCTCGTAATAGAAGACTGAGAAGTTTAGAGCGAGACCTAGCCTGATCGGGTGGGTAGGCTGCATCTTTGACTTGCTGATTTCGAACGCGTCCTGGTATGCCTTTTGGCTGTCTTCTACCACAGCTGGATATTACGTGGATCATCATCATGCATGTTTGTCATGTTTGCGCGAACTAACACGCTTCGAATGCTTAGTCTCTTAAATTAGTTTAAGAGCTACTTAGAACTTTATTTACTGCAACGAGTTTCATCGAGTTTCGAAAAGAAACATGCTTGCATTATGAATTTTACAATTTATTTATTAATGTGCAAACTCTCGATCCATATTTTTTACTCTATTGTAATTGATTAATTTTGTAATTAATTCATCACTTTGCTGTATTCAAGTTCTACGTAACTCAAGTGCTCTTAAGCGTTACTAAGCAAATTTCATCAAAATAAAGAGAAAACAAATATTAATATTTTATTAAAATTACTACGTATATATTGTATGTATCGTAATACCATATATGACTTCAATATTTCAATAGCATAGTAACATTTAAGAGCTCACTTCATACCTGACGAATACTATTTGTATTCGTTCCAGAGTTGGCCAATTGTCTTCACCTAAACTTATCTTAAAGTAAACACGAATAATCGAAATTCCTTAGATTTCCTCAAATTTACATAATTTATATATATAATTTTATTCTATAAACTTTCGTAATAACTTTCTTAAATATAAATAGCGGAATCTTTCAAATTTTATTATTTTTTCTTTGATTATATAAAATAAACTTCGATTAAACTTTTTCAATTTTTTCGAAGTAAAAAATTTTTTTATCAATATATTCTATCAATCAATTGTAAAATATTTATTTTTTAAAATAAAATTATTCTGCAGACATTATCGTTATTGAAATTCGTGTTTCGGTTTCACTTCCGAAAGACACAGTCGACTTTCACTGTGAACGACTGCGACTGACTCCATGTAAAAGCCTATAGGGATCCGCCCATACGTTCAAAACGAAGCATCTGCCGATGCAACTGCATCGCATAGAAATGCTTACAGACGTTTTCTGTTCAAAAGAAGCTTATTGAACAGAACAGATTTACGTCCAAGCGGATGCAGTTGCATCGATCACAATGAGAACACGATCGAAGCAAAAACATTCATTCATTGTCAAACTTTTGACAATTTCTTTCTCGAACATATAGCTATATTGTAATAAAGCTAAATTTTAAAACTGTAAATTAATAGTTAGATTTTAAATTATCCGTCACACAAAGTTGTTTTTATCGACATTTTACTATTTTTCGTGTCCTTTTTGTTCTTGCTTCGATCTATCGATAATGACAAAAATTTTCATTTAACAAAAGAGAGACAAATTAGAGAATACATACTATTTCTAGTTTCACCGGTGGCAACTTCTGCGAGATACCTATAGTAGTCACCCTTCATCTTAAGATAGAATACTTTACTCTCGGCGTTGCTAGCCTTAGGGATCAGGTACTTATCCAGGAGTCCCTGTAAAAACATAAATACAAACAACAAATCAATATTGTAGAGTTAATAATAAAAAAAATCAAAAGATTTATAAATGGTGATAAAAACAAGATGACAATTTTAAAGAAAAACTAATCTACAAACTGATTAAAATAAAAAATACAATGCGTACAATTCTTATTAGTTACATATAAAACAACGTTTGCAAAATTAAATTAATTGTTAATTTCAGATAATACACATTCTTACAAGTATTCCGATTGATTTCAACGGATGACATATGGGCAGCGTGCTGGCCAACCAACTTGACAACTTTGAAACTCGCATGCAAATAGCTCGACAATATTTATTGCGTCATAACAAGACCAGTATAACTTATCGTGCCAGCAATGGCGAAACGATGAAAATTTTGGCACGATAAAAAATTTTTGACACTAATTATTAGATAACGAAAAGCAAAATAAAATATTCAAGAATAGTCGAAGTTTTTTAAATCCTTATTGTCACGCAGTTTTGAAATGAACGAGATAATGAAAACTTCTCTTATCGCCGAACGATAAGGATCTCGAAAAAAGAGAGATTTTGATACGCGTTGACGCGTCATCTTGTAAATTATACCGCGTAATCGCGCGAATGCGCGTTGCAACGAAGAAGAAAAATAGTCGTGCTTGTGTGATCAATTTTAATGACTCCGCGCACGTGCCGAAGTTCGTCAAATCTTTTGTTTTATTACATTTATATCTTGTTTACATCTTTTTGAGTTATTATTGTTCTCTTCGATCGATTTTTAACCTATATATATTTTGAAGTGAGATGCTCTGATGATTTTACTTTTCTCTCATCTTCTTTTATCGCGCTCAAAATTATCTCACAGTTTGAGGTTTTTCTTATAAACCACAAAAGCAGTCTCCGCGCGAGATTTACGTCAAGATGCAATACAACGGTGCCAGGCTTATCATAGGTGACGTGCGTAGAAGCACAGAACAGGAACAATTTCAATCACTCGGCTATTGCGTTTCAAGTTGAAGCCTTGCTCCAGTTTCGCCGTTCAAACTCTCCCGATAACTGTGGCTCAAATCTGGCTCTTTTCTTCACCCTGTTCTTCTCTGTTTTTTTCACACCTCCGGTTGTTTATTTTCGAGAGAAAATTTCATCAAATATCCAACATTACACTCATAGCAAAATATATCTCTTCAAACTCTGTGCCAGAACTATAGTTTTGCGAAAAACTTGAAACAAATTACAAATTTTGCAATAGCGGATAAAATAAAATTAATAGCGTTCTTTTTCTCTGAATTAAACAAAAGGGAAAATATATAGCTAATTTTTCCAAGCGCAGATTTAATTCTCTTCAAGAAAAGACTTTCATTACGAGGCAGAACGTGCCATTTCCGGCGGCCCGTCTGAGCAGGCGTGCCCGTTTCCTCTTCCGTTTCCGCTTATTTCCGAATACTGAAAAATATCGCTCACGTAACGAAAACGGAGATCGAGTGAAATCTCGAGATGAGCGATGCAAAATGCATCGGACGAATCAAAATCGAGGTTAATGAGTTTTGCACACCTAGTCTTTAAATGACGAAATTTAAAAAACCATACTTTAATGCAGACTTCTATATCGCGTATTAAAAGCACAAAAAGTTAAAAACTTGTACGACTTCTTCTTATTAAAAAAAGAAAAGTTTTAATTAAAAAATTTAATACAATAAAACAATTAGAGCAATAAGCTTATTTTCTAGATGGAAAAACGAGCATTTTTATGTTAGACCTTGTAAGAAGTATAAAATATTTAAGTCGCTCGCGACTTGACGAAGAGATGATACGAAGATCGCGAAAAAGAGTAACTTCGTAATAAACTCGCGTGAAATCCAATACGAAGGATGATCTTCACTCTTCAGAAATCCTGAGCAAGGAAGCGCGCGTGTACAAGAAGCACCGGAAGATTTGTAAACTAACGTAAGACGATCCAGGTACGGAAGAGAAACAAGTATTGCTTGCAAACGGGTTTTCGATGCTCAAGGTGCGAGACACTTAGCAAGATCTACTATGTAACTTAATGTGTTGACACGTCTACGAATTATTCTTCTCTAGTACCGAATCAATCCTTTTATTTTATTATAAAAATCTTAATTTTTTTAACTTGTAAAACTTGCAATTATTTTTTTATTTCAAGAAAACATTTTGTTTCTATTGCAATATAAAAAACGATGCCAATGACTTCACATAATAAAATGAGTATTTTCTCGTTTCATTATCGCGTCATCAATTAACGACGCAGTAACAACTCGGTAATTATCTATGCGTAGACGCTGGTTAAAGCTAGCGCGCCTCCGACAAATATCTTTTGATAAAACAATTGTTAAAGAGCGCGGATGATAATAAATGTTGATCTTAACATAAAAAAAAAACGGTTCTTCAAAATTAATAACTTTATTTTATACAGTTGTCAAAATATTTGCCAATATGAAAAAATAAGAAACAGTTTCATCCTCGCGTGAGAACAAAATCATTTACTCGAAGTAGTAATTATATAAAAACGGTTGTTTATCGATTCCGATCAATCGCGGTTCTCGGAACGCTATTCTACTTCAACTGCTGCTTTCTCGACAGCATATAATCTTTCCCGACACCTTTTCCGGAGTTCGTAACTATGTATGGAGACAGGAAACATTGCGACGGTTGCATCGGCGTGAAAAAGGAAAACGGAATGCACTGCAACTGTTTCTTCGAGCGCATTCTTTTAAAAGAAAAAACACACAAGACTCATCGATACAAAAAGCTTAACAAATTGCATCTTTCGCGATCTTCTCTATCGATCAAAACGACATCTCGATAAATTATTACGGAATGTAAAATATGAATTTTATTGCGATTTAAATAAGAAATCTGTGTGAAATGCTTGCAACTGCGACCGAGACATTGTCATTAATGGATCGTTTATCGTACTAATATCGAATCATGCAAAAGCTATGCGATAGCTCAAAGCGAAAGGTCCGCCCAAACGTTGCGTTCATCATCAAGACCACAGAGTCGACTCAATTAACCTTATTACGGTTTAATCACGAGCGCGATAGTCAATATCGTCCGATAATAACTCCCCCGACAACTGCGTGTCAACTTGGTAGCGAATTCGTCACACTGACTCGATAAATATGCAATACAATGCATATAAAAATATTCAAAATATTGTCAACGAAATACATATAAGTTATACACCACGTGAAAAAGGAAACAAAATAATAAAACTATTGAAAATTATATTATCAAATAATTGTTAGAAATAATTTGAAATGAATTTAAAAAAAAAAAGTAAATCTTTCTATTCTTGCTGTGAAGAACACAAGCATTAACCTACGTAAAAGATTTAATAATAGCGCAAAAGTTATTAACATATATAAGAATTGTTAATAGCTTCAAAGATGTAATAAGACTTGAAAAAGTACAGCAAAATGACCGAGACATGTCTACTTCCGCGCGAGTTAAAGGACTGTCATATTCAGGTTCCGCGAAAACACTTGTTTAAATGTGTTTATTTCTCTGAGCGAACACAATATTCACCGTTTTTATTTTCTTTTACATGTGTGGCTTTTTTCCCATATTTCAATACTTTTATCTTTTGTCGTTTACGTCGTTGCTTTTGTGATCTAGAGCAACTTCGATCAATAGCGACACCAATCGACACAATAGCCTGACCGCTGAGAAAATATGCGAATTGCGCACATACATCATTATGATGGAAAAACAAGAATAGAGATCGAAACGAAAGAATAAAAACATCTGAATTTTATTTTTTTCTTAATAAGCTCGTTCTCTTTTTCTTCTTTCTTTCTCTAGAATACACACACATCTCATACAAAAAGTAAATATAATCAGATATGTACTCGTTCATCAATGATCAAACATCATTGTACTGAACATCAAACATCATTGTACTTACGTATTATAATAACAATACTATTGTTATTATAATATTGTTATTATATGTATTTGTTATTATAATACGTAAGTAAATAACTGCGACATTTTTAAAAATACTAAAAAGTAAGACGGTAGCTCATGCTTACCAATACGTCGTAGCAAATTTCACGAAGTTCCTTCTCCACTTTTTCTCGATATTCTTTTGCCATCTGCTGTTTGCGTTCGGAACCTTCGGTCTTCTGCTCAATAGAAGAAATTACTCGCCACGAGCTACGTCTCGCACCTACGACATTCTTGTACGCCACCGAGAGCAAATTCCTCTCCTCGTTTGACAACTCGACTCCCGTCTCGGTAACCGCCTTCATCGCGGACGCCATGTCGTCGTACCTCTCTGCCTGCTCAGCAAGCTTCGCTCGCTGAACCAATTCTTCTTTGTCAACAGACATTGTTGCTGAAATCAGAGGAAAAAGATTTTTTTTTTATTTTACGCCATTTATATAAAAAAGATGTAGAAAATTTATTCACAGAAATATTCTTCTCTCTTTTGCTTTTTCGTTATGTGTATTATCAAAAGATAATAACGTAACATTTTTTTTTTCACGCACAAGACAATCAGAAAAGAAGATGCCTAGGTCATGAGGTTGTTATACCGAACAAGAGACCCCCGTTGAGATCGACATCAAAGATGCAACACGCGACGACACAAAAGCTTGGCCATCAAGCACGTTTCAATGTCGCCAGGTTTCCTTTTATCATCACGTGTCCCAGAAGAAAGAGAGAGAAAGAAAGAGAAGAGAGAGAGAGAGAGGGGAGAGAAATTAGGAAGACACGTCTCGTGCTGCGACACGTTTAGAAGTTAGATCCAATAACCAAGTTGCGTATATCTGAAATGTGGCTGACCTTGTTCAACCAGACCATATGATTGGCACATTTTTCCAAAGATTCTTTTTCTTTTGCACAACGTGCACGTGACAAAGTCGTTTACGTGTTACGAAAAGTATTACATATGGATACCAAAAAGCGCCGTAAAACGGGAGCGACTTAAATTCTTAAAATAAGTTTAATTTACAGAATAAAATATTACAAAGACGTGTTAAACAATTTCGAAAATTTTCAAGCTGTAAAATCCAAATCATTGGATTTCGTCCACGCTACTTACAATTAGAAGCAAAAAAAAAAGCAAACGGTTCTGATGTTGCAACGACGCGTTTTCGAACTGGCCAGCTGCCACAGTCTCCTTTTCCCCACTTCGTTCTACCTGACGAAAATGCTCAGGTAGGATTTTCTCCGACAATAAAGAGAGGAAAAAACCAGTTCTTTCTTACCTTCACAGAGGAAGTTTCCACGCACATTTATATCCGTTTTTTTTTTTTTTTTTTGCATTATTAGTACGCGATCGCCTCTACGTACACACGTGGCTCGACTATCGCGTTATCAGAAGTTACAAAGACTATAAGACTGTGTAAAAACTTTACGTATACCTACGCGAACTTTATCGCGGTAAATCGTATTTTGGCGGAAAATCGCAGACCTTCTTCTCTCTCTCTCTCTCTCTCTCTCTCTGGTGTCTATTTATACACAAAAACGAGAGATTCGCTTTGCGATGAAGGGATTTGAATCTCTCTTTGGGTATTTATCGATCGAAATTGCGCGGAAACTCGTTACCTAACAAAACGCATTACATAAGATCTAAACGATCTTTCGAAGCTTCGGATATCAACCATGTATTGTTAATGTTGATGATATTTTCCTGAGAAGCGACGCTTTATTGCTAATTATTTGTGATGGACGGATTTATCATCAGTCTCTCTGTGACTTCGCTAATTATGAACATGAAGGTTTTTTTACTCTCGACAAGTGAGTTTTTTCTCGCTTTTTTTTTTTTAATCATAAAAGACACGATAAAAATATCGACATTGTGTTTACGCAATCAAGAGTAACACATAAATTTCTTTTTAACTTTGCTGCAAATATCGCAACGATCAGGATTATTAACGTAATAAGATTAATCTCAATCTCCATCCTGTCTCTTATCTTCTACGATCAATCGTTTAGCTTTGTCGATTAAGACATCATCGAACGTCGTAGCATGTGCACGCAATGTAACATTCGTGTAACGAAGAGTAATTTCTTTATCACGCTACAATCTGTCTTATTCAGAAGCAATGTGATAAAAAAATTTGACGCGCTCAAAATTTTCAAGTAAAATAAAAAAAAACCCACGCACACAAATATCACGCTAATAAAACACGTTACACCTCTCTCTACTCATAAATCTCATTCCCCAGTAATTCATCATCATTCACAGCAAATTCAAAGCGCGTGGAACTGACAACCTTCGTCGCGAAACTCTCTCCTCTCGTTCCTTTCTAATTTTTTTGCTCGGTTCGCACATCTGCCATTCAGACAGCCAAAAAGAAATCATTCAAACGAGTCGCTGACACGCTCGAGAAACCGACATCCTTCTAGCGTATTATTATGTATTTACACGTGTAAATTCGTAAATTAGTTCAATCGATTGTTAGTGAACGTCAATGCAAACCGTGAAGAAAAGCATTTTTTTCTATTTTTTTTTTTGTAAAACGAAGTTCCGGAAATCGCCCTCTTGAAGCGCGACGAAATATTTAAGTTCTTAGTTAAACGTTTACGTGTTGGAGCAACGATATGTCGTAACATGTTCGTTTCACCGAAGTATTACGTCGTTGTAGTACGCGAGAGAGGAAACGACGATGATTCATGCCGTGAAATTGAAAGAATTACATCTCTTGAACGGGGAAACAAGTATAGACCGCAGAGTATATCAAGCATTGAATGAACCACATATAACGTGATTCTTGATGCAAAAAAATGACTGAGAAAAATGATTGTTCCGTAACGTGTTTTCTCGAAAAAAATATTAGAGACAAATTTTCACCGAGATGTTTTTTTCAACAGATGTATTTGTTAAAAAGTTACTAAAAATACCGGAATACACAAAAGTGGTCTTTCTTGAAAAATGATAAAAGCGCCAACTTTCTCTGAATTAATTTTCTTTGAATTAATTTTTAAGCGGAGAAGAAGCAACAAAGAAAAAAAAAAGAGACTGACACTCGCTCGCAGATCGCATCAAAAGATTTCCTCAAGGAGAGATTTTTGTGGTGTGTGCGCTCTTGTAGGATAATTAAAAATACATTGTAGTGCCCTAGACTTCTTCGTAAAAATAGATTGTAAATAAAATACCTATTTACACGCTTGCGTTGCGAACGAGATTCTCGCACAGTATTGTATATAAAACTTTGTTTTCTACAATAAACAGAAATATTGTTCAAACTTTAAGGAAGAAACAACAGTACATGGTATCCATCGCGTTAAAGAGAAAGGCGTATGTCACACACATACACACACACACACATTCACGCGAACAATCTCGTGTAGAACAAGAGGGTATCACATGGCGCGATGACTCATTACTTTAAAACTGGTCGATGGCATCGAAAAACTTTGCGAAAGAGCTCTAGAGCTACTTTATATTAACATATAGAAAATATTCCACTCTCTTAAAGACTTGATAAAATACAAATTTAAAAAAATTTTATATACAATCACGAGACTGTTCGACATACAGTGATTCATTCTCGTTAATTTATTATTAATGTGGCATGGAATTTCCACATTAACGTGTCTCAACGGAGTTGAGATGTTTACCCTAACGAGCGAGCGATAAATCAAAGAACTTGTTTGATATTAAAGTTACTGTTCGGACGATGAGTAACAGGTCGAGGTGCAATTGCATCTAATCGCATGTGACGAAGAGCATTTCTTTCTCAGTGAACCGAATAATTGGCGTCAAGGATGGAAGTCAGAGAATACCGGAAATAATGTCCGATCGTGTCACCTGTCGTGCGCGAGAAGAAAAATGACGGTAAATCGCGCCTGCAATTCTTGACTTTGTAACAGCGCGCCGTCTGTAAGAAACGTGATATGAAAAAAGAAAAGTTATATATACAATGGAATTCTTTCGTGATGATCTTTGCGCTCGAAAATGCGTCTCGAACAACTGTGCAAATGCATTGCTCACGTGAGAGTGTTGTAAATTCCTATGAGATCAGTACATCGATAACATAAAAATAATTTTTCAAACTCCTTTTTATTTTGAGAATTCTAAAATTCATGTAGATTTCACACACAGATTAATCGCTGCTTGCTTTTTCTCGCCATCTCTGTAATTTCCGATTTTTGAAGCTTATTTCGTCTCGACGCGATTAAGAAATTCTTTACGCATTGTGCGTGATCGTAGATAATAAATTCACGACGGCGCGATAAATTCGGATTAGCTTTGACGTCGACGAAGATCACACACACAAAGTTACCCACGCTCCACATTTAGTGGCAATGAATCGCGCAAATTTACACGACGGGAGGTAAAAAGAATTCTATACTACGAAAGGACGGAAAGAGATCTGGTTTCCATTAATAAGCTTCCGGTTTCGTGAGATGTACTCAAAAAACGGAAGAGGATGGCATTCCGGAAGCACTTCAATTTCTTGCGATACGCAAAACTAATACAGGTTGGTTAAATATCTTAAAAATATTGTTGATAATCATATAATAGCTTATTATGCTTCGTTTAGCGTTTGTATACACGTTTAAATGTTTTATATAAGAAATGTGTTTGCATAAGAACTTTCTTCTATTGTTGCCAATTTTAAATTTATTTCTTATTTTAAAGAAATAAAAAACACAAAAATGTACTATCTACTACTGATAAATGCACTATACATTTGATGAGTTAAGATCCGATTAAAAAAAAAAAACGATTTCATTAAAAAAAACTTTCTCATTATCGCAGAAAGCACTTGTGGAAAAAAGCAATTTATTACGGAAAAAAAAGAATGTTTAAAAAAAAAATAAGGAAGAAACAATCTTCTATACACGTGCAATCAAGGTAAAAGAACTGCAAATTACGCGTGGGAACGTCAGGAACAAATTATAAGATGAATGTACGCGATATATAAAACGCGCGCGGTTTCTCTCGGAAGGTAAACGATCGCGTTTTATTATATTCGACAACCTGTAATTTTTATTTCATGCGATGTTTTTTTGCGATAAACGAAAAAAACGCGTATGTTTCAAACGATGTGTCGAACTACGAGCGATAAAAAATATTCTGATCGAGAAGAATAAAACGCATCTTCGAGAAAAAACAATATTAACGCGCGAGGTGATGTTACATGTATTTTACGATTTCTATATTTAATCACGCGCTATCACCTGGTTTTGACGGCACGGTTGCCGAGTCGGCGCTCAACGCACTACGTCGACGAGAATGATGTGACATCCGTGTCGCCAAAATATTTCTGTCGCACGGAAGTTTCTCGGATCACGAGATACACCGCAAACTCGTTTCACTTCCCACAAAGATTATCTCAAATATGATACAAATGTTAACTCCGAAATAAGATAGGTACTATATAAAAACGTGTAGTCTTGTAGATTTATATCTTTATTTCTTTTAAACAACACGAGATGAATAATTATAGAAAAAACTAAATTTTTCAACAGCTATTTGAATAAATTTCTGAAATTCTTAGAATTCTTAGCCGCAGTATGACACAGTGTATTTTTCATCGTTTCTTCGGCATAACTGTTAAATCGATTCTTGATTCTGAAAGTAAATGCACTTTTTCCATTCCGCCTCGGTGCGGAAAGAATGCGGCTGGCGTCACGCGTGGGTAAATCGATGCTTTTGCAAGCTTTTATGAATGCCGGCGACCTGGCAACGAGGCTACAATTCCGAGTAAAATCGTCATTGCCATACTCACGCGATCTCGTCGCGATTCATTAATACCAACTGACAGTGTCATAAATTAACTCTTTCTCACGTGCTGATAAAATATATAGCACATATACTTGTATTAAACATATAACGTATATTTAAATAACTACGCATTACAGTAGACATACACATTAATCGTAAAAAGAATAATTACGAAATATATTTATATGTAAATCAATTAATATCAAAACCAGGTGTAAGAGATAAACTCTGTGTTAGCTTCCGCATGATCTGTTCAAATATTTCTACATTCATATTATAAACAAGCAATAAAGTGGCCACTAGATAGATTATCAACGAGTCATAATTTTTGAAAACTGAAGTAAACTCTCTCTCCTGTGAAAACTTCGATTTTAAACACAAGTACGCGACAAAACAAGAAGCGACGGTACTATCACTAAAGCGTGACGCGCGCAGATAAACGCGGTGTACCGATAAAATTGATATTTCCAAGCACTTGATATCGAGATTCCACCGTTTTTCTCGATATTCACACGCGTGAAATGTATACTGCGAAGCAATAATCGATTCTGTGAGAAGAAAAATTGTTTCTTCTTCTCTACGACTGTTTCATTCCGTCAGTGATAGACAGTGGCTGAAAAAAATTGCAAATAGGAAGACAATTTTTTTCTTTCTTCTCTCTATCTCTCTGTTTTTGATTCATTGCTCCACGGTTACTTGCTTGCATATTATATTTTCATCGACAAATTTTGAATGTCTACAACTTGACATCACAGAAAAAAAATAAACATGACATTTTGAATTTTTTTTTATTTAAAATATCGCTTTGTGTCTTTATAAAAAATGCCAAACTGATTTTTATCGATGTCAAAATAAATTCGATAATTTGCATGATTAACACGCACACAAAAACTATGCGAATATTTGATTAAAATTCCTTTGAATCGAGTTTTTCTCTCTTGTTTTTAAAAAGTTGTACTGCATCCCTCGTCGATTGTCACTATATGTTACAATAAATATAGTTACATAAAATAGAGAGGAGAGAAAGAAACACAAAATATCATTAAACTGTTACTATAAATAAACTCAGAAAATAAGAACAGACCTCGCATTTAACAAGATCTCAAGGATATCGATCATTTTAGGACGTCTTGCTTTCAATAGGAAAAAGATGAACAATTATACATTATTTAATCGATTGATGCGGATCTATACGTCAGAGACAACAGGAAAGAAACACACAAGAACAATTCACACAATTAATCATATAATGATTGAAATAGAATATACGCGATCTATCAACAATAATTATTACGTAAGAACGTATTTTGCGGCCATCAAATAAGATCTGAATTAAATTGCGCGGCCAAAGTTTTATTTTGATGTTGAATCTTCGACACTAAACTTTCGAACGAATATAACAACGTGAAGAAAATTTTTAACAATCTTGTGCTTCTTTAAAATGTAAACTTAAACGGAACTTTATCATCGAGATAAAAACTCGGTATAAAATACATAAAATCGTCATAAATGATAACTCGGCCGTTAAAAACACGCCTCGACTATTTGATACTTATTATCAATTTTTCTCGTTAATATCAGTTATTCTCGGTGATAAAAAGAATACACACTCGGCGGAGAAACATCGCGTCTCCGAAAAGACATATTTAGCCATGCCGAAGCTTTCGTAGGTGGCGAGCGAACGACGTACGCGGCGCTGTCGCGACGAAGGTCGGCGGCGAGAGATACGTACCGCGATCGCGCAAAGACGAAAGATATTACTCATCACGTCGTGCCATGCGATTTGAGGTTATGGCCGCGCGTGAACAGCCGTCCCTCTCTTAAAAGAGGGAGCCGTAATAGCGCCACGGCGCTACTTTCACGGGAGCGAGAGCGAATTCCGGACTGCATTCTCCGACGATGATGACGCCTTGGCTTGATTATCGCGAGTGCGATCAATCGAGATCAGAGACAGTCTGCCTTTCTCCCTCTCGCCTCGATTGATTCATCAATCGATCTACCGAGTAAAAAAGCCTCAATCACGTGCATATGACTCGAACGTGCGAGCAAATCTTGCATTAAAGCGTCAATGCGGAGAATATAGTATGCGAACAAGCTGTCGTTCTGCGACGCAGTACGACGCCACAAGGATCGATAGCTGGACTCTTTCTCTCTCTGGCTCGCTCGCTCGCTTGCTCACTGGCGCGAGGTTCCCACGAGAGCGATGATAAGCGACGAGAACAGAATTGAGAAGCGACCGCCGACGGCGAGTTGGTCACGCAGGAAGTGATGAGTGCGTGGAAGTGGCCTGACCTGCGCGCTATAGCAGGCGTAGAGAGTGAGGAGGAACGGAGAGGGCGCAAGAGGTGAACGAGCAAAGAGAGGGAGACGTAACACGGAGACGGAGATGAAAAGAGGAGCATGAAAATGCGACGCAAAATCGCGATTTTTTCTGCACCTTACCTTATGACTTATAGTTTTTTGTACAATAAATAATGAAGTAAATCCACGTCTGTGCGGGATCCGTGCACCGGCTCTCGCGAGGAAGCGGGCGTACGCGCGCGCGCGGGGGAGGACGAAACCGAGAGAAGGAACTTGCCGCGGCGAAGACGGCGGCGACTGGATGCACGTTATCCGGTCTCCTCGGTTTTTTAGTTTCTTTCCGATAAGAAGAGACGCGCGAAGACGAATCACTTGAAACAAGAGAGCGTGGAACGCGAGCGAAAAAACTAAGACGCCGGCTCCTTATTCCTCGGTCACACTCTCGGTTGCGATACCACACATCCCTCAACGACCACTCCCGCACAGCGACTGAGCCGGCAACGCCGCCCGTAGAGGGGAACTCGGTTTGCCTCGTGCCGGGGATCGGTCGCGTCCGAACTCGCTCGGATACGTTCGTAACATCTCGTATCCGAGTCGAAGTATTGATCGACTCCTCGACCCCGGCATGGCCGTCGCCGAGCCTGGGTGGGGCAGCGGAGCGGCGCGCGGCCGTGTCCCGGGATCCCCCGACGTGCCGCGCCGCGCCACGCTACCACCACACGACGACGACACACGCGACGACTCTTCGCATCTTTTTCCTTCCTTTTATCTCTCCGCACTTCGATCCACTTCTCCAACTCGCTCGCTCTTTCGATCGTCCAACTCGCTCAACATCTCGCTTTAAGCGCCTCGGAACTACCTATTTATTCACCTCTCTTTCTCTCTTCCTTCCTCGTCGTTAGAACTATCCGTCTTCTTCATCTCTCTTCACTCTCAACTCTCTCTCTTTTTCTTTCTTTCTCTTTGTCGCTCTCTTACGAAACGTCTGTCACACACGTGTCTCAGTCGATCTTATGTGCTTTTCTTACCCTACTACTTCGGATCATTTCAAGCCGCAGGAAATTTCTTTTTTTTTTTTTTTTTTTTTTTTTTTTTTTATCATTTCCCTTGCCGTGCTCTCAACAATTTTCTGCGGAAAATTGCGGCCTACTTTACTTTTTTTTCTCGATCTATTTTTACATCTTATGTCATTGAATTTATAATTAACGAAGATGCTGTTGCTTTTGTTTTTGAAAACGTTCTCTTGAGAGAATATTTCACGGTAATAGTTCGTGATTTAAATAATCTTAGAAACAGAGGTACGCGACATTATGCAATCGCAATACGCGAACACATTAACGTAAGTCGCAAATTAATCTGATTTACATAATTATGTAATGTATGCAGTAAAACTATGAATCTTTGTGAATTCATCGATCAGACTTTATCGGTTCAATGTTCTCGGTACCCACGTGGAAAATTATACGTTGCATATACAAGCGTGTGTCTCGAGTGTGTAACATGGGCAATTTCGGTCGCGCGACACGCTGTCGACGTCGACATCACAACCACCACGCCGCGCCGTCGCGCCGTTCGTTGAATCGCGCGAGGTGACATTACGTCCTCGTGAAAATTTAAATGAAGCGCGCATATCCCCCTCGTTTGTTGGGAACCAAAACACCTACAAAGCCGTACCGAAAAGCCGTGTCAATGAAACACGTGTATGTATGCGTATATATATATATACACACACACACACATACATGGTAACATTATTCATTATCCGCGATACGCGATCAGTATGCATCGGCGACAAATTCGATCTCACGTCTTCTGGAAAATGCGACGTGCCCGAAACTGACAAACTCGAATGCAATTACGTTTGTCCCGTTCGTGAGACGAATTAAATTAATGTTGGAATGAAAATTACCCTCCCGTCGTGACAATATATCCGGATGTGTATAAATTCATATATACATTTCGCGAGAGATTACTTTCGGAGAATTACACGTGCGCTAGATTACGACCTGGTTATTGATTCCAACTCGGAGGAATCTCAAATGTATTTCATATTTCAATTTGACTGTGTACGTTTCTCTTTCTTTCTTTCTTTCTAAGAAAGTTTGCTTTTATAATTCGTTATTACTTAAAATTATATGTATTACATTGTGTATCCTCTCTCTTCATATAAAATTAATTAATTTATACACACATATTGCACAATTCGCGCTCCGTAATTTTGTTTATCGCTGAAATGTCTAATTAGATATACGTTGCTTTTCTCGAATTATTTCTTTCTCTCGAAAAAGTTTGCCTCGTAGTTTTTCGTTTTTATTGAAACAGGTTTATGAATGCGTTGGCCAGTTTACATTTACAGAACGAGGAAAAGAGATTTGCCTCGAAGTCATGAAACATACATGAATTTCTTCTCGAAAGCGTGCCGCATTAAACGCGATGTTGTTTATTTAAATGCGAGCAAATTGCAGCTATTTATAAATTCATATTGACACTGCAATATTATACTATATATTTGTTTGCTTTGAAATATATATACAAATCATGAATTAAAATTTTATGGCTATACGATGTACACAGCGCGTCATTGATTCGCGGAATAGGCGCGGAGATCGGAGGGACGGTTTCTTACCCCTTTTTATATTGTTTTTAGAATTAAAAACTTATAGACCGCTTAGTTTTTGAGATAATTGTAATTAAAATGTGCAGTTTTGCGAGAA
>QVOB01011325.1:0-30226 GCA_014839585.1 Pseudomyrmex concolor | reverse complement strand
TTGCACGCATATTATCATCACTTCTTCTATTTTTTCTACTCTATGCGGCATAAAACCCAGCGCGGCTCAAATCCCGCAGTTACCCTAATCTTTAATCATATTCCTCATTTTAAAAAAAACAATGTTTGATAGTTAATGTCGTAAACTGTCGGAAAACTATGAATCTATTTTAAAATCCGTGTATAATTATAATTTTGTCGAATATTTTTCTATGCTCTTTCTTGCACGCAATTATTGCAGCAGATATTTAGATCTTCAAAGTTTCTCGTAAGTGTACGCGATTCTCTCTTCTGATGTCTGACACATTGATTGATTGTTGTTGATAATTATGATCGATAATAATCGCAGACATACGATTCGCACGATTCTAATCTAATCGTGCTAGAAGAGATGTTAACAACGTAAATAAAATGTAATTATATTATAGACTTCGCACTCGATTTGCACTCGTTGAGACTCTCATCGATGTCGGAAAGAGGAGAGTTGAGTTCCAAGACATAAAAACACGGATTACGGATACGTATACGATAAGAAACTGCACTGTATGTGAAATAAACGATTACCAGACGAACTGTGACGAAAAAAATTTGTAAAACCGGACAACTCTCGCGAAAGACAACACGAAACAACATCGCATTGCCAAATATGCTGTACAAGTTTTTTTACATTTGGTCGATCCACAGTAGACAAATCGAATTCGGTCGCATAACCGACAAAGTTTCGTGACCGAGACAACGTCCAGACCTGCATGCAATCTTTCGCACGGAAATCGCACAAAAATGAGTGCTTTCACCGTCACAGCGCACATTTTCCCGCACAAAGAACGTTGCCGGAAAACAATCGAGAAACTGGATTTGGAGGAAAAATTGAGAGAGAACGCTATAGAGAATATATAACTGCGGAAAACAAAATCCACGAAAAACAGAGAAAGCAAAGAGAAAGAGAGAAAGAGAGAAGTATCAAGTAGGAAACATTCGCACAACAAAGAAGAACAAATTATTGCACAATCTTCTTTATATATTATATCTTAAAAACATTTAAAAAAATAGAAAAATATTTTCTGCACAAGATTGAAGTGCGTGGTTTTTAATTGTTTCGGAAAAAAATAATCGCCTCGTACGATAAAATCAGTTTATTTGTATTACTGCGCATTAAATTTAAATAACAAAGGTAACAAGCGTAAAAAATTCAAGTACTTGTCTGATGTTATACGGATATACATACATAATTATAATAAGTCTCATTATCTCTTTTGTTTTTATCTTGCGCGAAATCGCGCACAGGAAGTTTTATTCAAGCTGAGAAAGTCTAGCAATCAATCTTGAATAATATACAATATCTCTTCGTAAGCGATAATAATAAAAAAAACTCTATAATAAAAATTTTCTGAAGTCTCGTGAACTTTCTACACCGTGCCTATTTTCTGCTTTCTGTCTTCTCTCGCCAAGGCGCACGAACAATCTCAAGCAAATCGCACTTAAGTACATCCATTTAATAGCTTTGCCAAATAACTTTTTGCAATAATTGTAGAAAGTATTAATCAATAAAGTTTTGTCGTTGAGCTTGTATTTTTCATGTCTCGTCTTTTTTATCATCCGCGACTCGAAAATCTCATTAGTGTTCGGCTCTGTATAATCACTTGTTTGTCCAACACCTGCATATCATTGCTGTCAAACGTTTGGTTTTCAATTGGCGCGAAAATTAAAAGGAATATCGCTCGTTAAATAATGTGCTCATCTTTACAGGCTGCGGCGAGCTTCATACAAGGAGCAACAGAATCGTGGGTGGGCACTCGTCCAGTTTCGGCAGCCATCCGTGGCAGGTGAGATTTTTTTTTTCGCAGTTTTTCTTTTCTCTTCTTCCTCCCTGTCATAAATATTCTCTTCGCTCGGTTCGCGAAGTGTCGCACTCTTCCTTTCGTCTGCATTATTTATCGAGAACAAGCCATCAATTTGTTCGCCTAGCTATAGAGAGAACGCGGAGAACGAAAGAGGAGAAATAATCTATTAAATCTGCGAAGGCGAGTCGCGAGCCGTGACGCGGCTTTGAATGCATATTTCATGTAAATAGACTGGTATAAGTGAACGCGTTTACTTTGTTGCAGGCCGCTATTATCAAGTTAGGATTCCTTTCTTCCAAAAAACTGGCCTGCGGCGGTGCCTTGTTAAACAACCGATGGGTGGTCACAGCGGCGCATTGTGTCGCGACGTTAGTATTTCATATTCACAACGCTATCAATATGATAAAAAAATACTAATTGATACCTTTATATCCAGGACGCCGAATAACAATTTGAAAATTCGACTCGGAGAGTGGGACGTTCGAGATGTGTCGGAACGATTGACTCACGAGGAATTCAATATCGAGAGAAAAGAGGTACTTCTTTTACATTTATTGTTTTAATGTATTTAAATTTTAGTCATTTTACAAACGCAATGTATATTAAAAAAAAAAAAAAATATTGCGTCAAACAAAAAAACTGTTGCACAAATATAATTTCAGAAAATATAGTTTTAAAAAATATTTAAAGAGAAGAATGCAAGAATATATTTATTTACATCTCTTTGAAAGAAGACAACTCTCATGATTATAATAAAAAAATTCTTTTAATAATAACAGGTACATCCGCAATATTCTCCTACTGATTTCCGGAACGACGTGGCTTTAGTAAAGTTATCCAAGACGGTAGCTTTCAAGCAGCATATTATCCCGGTTTGCCTGCCGGCAAGGAATTTGAAGCTCTCCGGCCGAACCGCAACCGTCGCGGGTTGGGGACGAACCAGACACGGTCAAACTTCGGCGCCAACCGTTCTTCAAGAAGTCGATGTTGAGGCGAGCACACATTCTAGACCGACACATTCATCTTCAATAATAAAACGTCTTTATATAATATTAAGTCAGATAAGATCGATAAAGTTAAGACTTGCGACAAGAATTTTATTATAATAATTAAATTATTGTTACATATTTATAATAATTATTGTTATATATTCGTCTATAGTTCTTTATTTCTTGCGTGTTCAATGTAATTTAATTTAATTATATGATAATTTTAATATTGTTAGTATCATAATATATCGTCGTTGTGTGTTTTCATTTAGGTGATATCGAACGACAGATGTCAGAAGTGGTTTAGGGCGGCTGGAAGAAGAGAAACTATTCACGACGTATTCCTGTGCGCAGGTTACAAAGAAGGTGGACGCGATTCTTGTCAGGTAATTATATGACACAAAGAACGTTTCACAAACGTTTGTTAATTAAAAAATTCGAATAATTAAGTTTAACCGTAAAAGTACAGAATCAGAACTTTAGAAAATAAATTTTACTTACAGGGTGACTCAGGTGGACCGCTCACAATGTCGGTGGAAGGTAGACACGTTCTGATCGGTTTGGTTTCATGGGGTATCGGCTGCGGTCGCGAACATTTACCCGGTGTATATACAAATATCCAGAAATTTGTGCCCTGGATCGATAAAGTTATGAGCTAAATCGAAGAGGAGAAATCTCAGTTCCTTCACAGCATAGGGAGTTATTTGACTCCCCTGAAGAGTAAGAAGAAGAGAAGAAACTCGCGAAAATATAAGGCGCAGTTACCAAAGTCTTAACTCATTCTTTAAGAATTCGATTGTTCTTGAAGAATAGGCACTTTCTCGAAGTGCCAAAAATCACAATGTTCGTCTGAAGTTGTAATATATAACGACTGTTATATACAAGTAAATTAAACTTTGACGGTAAAGTCAATCAAAAATTAATTCCAATGATTATAACAATTATATTGGGAAGATTTGAGATATTAATTGGTAAAAATACATAGAATTATTTAATGCATAATTGTGCAAACAATTAAGCTGCTTAAGAAAGAATCTTGTTACTGTTTACTCATATTGTAACAATAATTTATTATAATATATTAATTTCTTGATGAGTGCAAATATATGTAAACAAACTTTTCTTTATATAATAAAAAAGTATACGTTTTATTTTATTTATTATAAACTTTTCAAATTTTACTACATTTGTAGACATAATTATATAAAGAATATTTCTCGTAATAAATATAAAAAAAGTTTACGTAAGAGAAGGTTTTGTTTTTATTTTTTGAACCTCAACTTCCGAACGTCGATAAGTTACCTTCAGTTATCAACTGTCTGTAATAATGAACACTATTTATTCATTCACCCATAAGTCTACTCTACATAAGATAACATCATCATTCTTTAGCATTTATTCTTTCAGCAATCTATCAAGAAAATAAAAAATTATTGTTTTTATATACAGAGATAATTAATAGATAAGAGAGATAATAGATAATTAATCAAACTCTTTGTGATTGTCTTTTTCTCAAATTTTATATATTTGCAATAAATATTTAATATCTAATTTTTAATGTTACTATTATTTATTTTATGTGAAATATTCCGTATTTTATGTTTTTCTATAATTTATGAATTTTGTAATAATGTATACTTTATCAGTTCGACACATACAAAGCACAAAACAAAAAACTACTTAAGAAACCAGGTAAATAATAACATTAAAAAAAAATTATAGATAAAAAGAATTAAATGAGAATATTACCTAGTTCTTATCGTCAGGGATTCGAAATATGTAGATTCGTTTCTGTTCTCACTCAGTAGGAACAGAAAGGAAGCGAGATTACTCGCAGAGAATGCGCGAGAAGTACACCTTTACTCTGATGCACGATGGGAATGAAAAGAGAGGGAGAAGCACTGGTGGAGGGTAAGTTGCTAATTAGAGCCAGATTAAACGCTTGTCTGGGGAGCCATTTTCCTTGCCGTTCCTCGCCGTAGCCAAAGGAGGATGAGCAGATGCGAGCGGGATAAGAGGGAAGAGGGAAAATAGAGAGAGCGGGCGTTTGCGGGGTGACTGCGAGAAAAGAGGAAGGGACGCGGCGAAGGGAATGTCGACGCAGGCGGAAGAGGCGGGCTTAATGAAAAGTGTTTGCCCCGTAAAAGTTAAGATTAATTGGCGCTCGGGGGGTGGTTACCGCGATAATCAGCCTGGACCAGTGGTTTTCAAACCCTTTCTCGTCATCCTTTTAATGGCATTCTCTTTCGAGCTTCGATCGAGTGCGTAGCTAAAATTTTTTTCTCACACTGCAAAACACGTTCATATTTTTAATATCATTATTAAATATAGCATACATATATGTATATATTTCAATTACACTTTATTAGTATTAAAATGTTAACTTAAAATATAAATAAATAAATATTTCGCAAAATATCTTCAAGTTCAATTTTCAAATAAAAATCTATAAAAATTCAATTAATAGTATAATGATTTTTTATTGTTATATTTTGAAGAATATTACATTGTCTGACTAAAATTTACTTAGAATATTACATTAACTTTGCAATGTACTTTTTTAACATATATAAGTAAAAATAAAATTATTATATGTATATAATTATTAAGAACGTATCTATTAATTGATGACAACTTTATGAAATATTACTTTAAGATAGCATAGGCTTTCTCATACCTAAATCACAGTAAATATCGAAAGTCTATCAAAAGTGACTCACTAAAACTGCAGTCTATAATCGACGATAGTCACACGGCGACATAATTAAAGAAATTTAATTAGAGCGTTTTTCCGAACAGCGCTTTCGTTTACGGTTGAGCACAGCTGGAATGAGAGGTTAATTTGGCGACACCTAGTTTCATTAACAACGCCATTAAAAGTAATGGCCGGTGAGGGGGCGAAGTCGGTCGCGAGGCCTCCTACGGGGCTGGGAGATTCTAATTACGGAATAGAACTTCTCTGGTGGAATACGTAAGGCAAGGAAGTGGGGAAGAAAGAGGAGGTCGAACGTCGGAGGGGTGGGCCATCGAGTCGCGAAAGACGCCATGATATTCGTTAAACGGCATAATTGCACCCTCCGGAGCGGAACTCGCGTAATTGTGCCGAGCTCGACGACGTCGTGAAAAACTTATCGCCGAACTGATTATTGAAATCGCACGATTAATTTCTGCTATCATTTGAAATGATAGCTCGCGAAATGAGCGATAAAAACTACATTGTTTTTCTAAAATTTTATGTGAGTTTCAATAAAAGTGTAGTACGATAAAAAAAAGTCAATGCATTAAGTGTTCATAAACTTTTGTGATACATACATATGATAAATAATAATGGTATATAGTTTCTTGACAAGGCAATAAAAAATAGGACGAAATAAACGCAAAATTCGTAAGAATTATAAAGAAATTTTTGTAAACTCAAAAGAAAAAAATAATTTGATTAAATATGTATTGATTATATACTGAAACCAAAAGAAAATCGTACTTGCGATTTTTATATGTCTTTGTGATAAAAGTAATAATAAAATATATCTATCTATGTGATTATCGCGAGCGTACTATTTTATTGAAGAACTTATAAATCGATTATTGCGGTTTTATTTGCTATTATTGTTTCTTAATCTAAAGTGGAAAGATGTAGTTAATGATGGTGATAACTTACTTATCAGAGTAATAAAATAGTCATTTCATATAACCTATTTGCGGCAATAAAATCGCCATTCAGCGATATATCGTAACACATTGATTTATATTGCTTTATTACCAGTTTTATACTGTGCTACAGGGGAAAATAACGAATATAAAAATATATTTGAGGTACGTATAAATGTAAAAATTTATATAATATTCAAAGAGTATATTCATATATCTAAATATGTATATACTCTCTGACTCACATATGGTACTTTCTAAGATTATCATGCATATGTTAATCAACAGATGGATTGATAATTACCATCGCATCGTCAAACAATATCGGGAATGAAGTACGATAAGAAATCAAAACAGCTTCAAATATTCTGCAATAAATATATAGAGAAAAAACATTTATCATTTAGTTCAATGTAATATTGCATAACTTTTCTCTCAGCAATTTTAATCGTATTTTTGTTTTGTATTTTATTAAAAGTATTATACGTAATTGTTAAAACAACGTATAAAGCAAATCTATGCAATATTTTGTCAAACATTTATAGTAATAAGTTTTTCATATTTTTTCTGTAAATGTCTTTTAATATCTCTGCACAGGAAATAAATAAAATTAGAATTATTATAAATAAAAAAACAAATTAAATTTGTTGCAATGTATCTTAAATACATATTAATACATGTATACATATCTCAAATACATATTTTGCTTAAAATTATAAATATCTATATAATTGTGATTTTTCAAGCTGTAGTTTTTATATATCAGTAGTTTTTATATATCAGTTAATAAAATCGCGTATTATAGATAATACATAGAAAATTCTACCTTTGCTAGAAGATTAAGCGGGAGAGCCTTTTATCTCACCGATTCCACACTTTGTTTAACTTTACACGAAGCAAGGAGTGCTCCAAGTGGCGTCACTTTAGCGACATGTAAGCGAGCGAGAAATTAAAATTAAACCGATAAATGAGAATTGGACTGTTGATAAAGTTCAATTAATGCTATTTAACATAAATATATATATATATATATGTACATGTATATATATATATATATATATATATATATATGTATCTATACACTATAGGTATAACTGTCTATGTAGACAATTTGCGATAACTGAATATACGACATCAATTAGGACTTTATCAGCGGTCTGTGATAGCTAATCGAAACAGGAATCTTATCCTACGTATGAAGAGACGCGACGTGGGAATTAAGTATTTTATCAATTTGTTAATTACTCTCGTTAAAGAAAAAAAAACGCACGGTTTTCTTTCTTCTTTCGCACTTCTATCTCTGTCGACTAATTCTTCTCGAATTCGTGATATTAAGAAAGTGAAATTTCATTGTTCGCCAATCAACATTATCACATGAAAAAATAGTTACTTTAGACAATCGTATGACATTGCTAAAACTAATTAAATTTATCGATTTAATAAAAACGCATTATTGTTATTTTTTTTTATAAAATTTACTCTTTTGCCGCATGTTTTATAAAAAAAAGTACTATAATTGCAAATAAGATGCAGTTTTTGGCCATAGTTTTTTTTGTAAATAATATTGCAAAAATTTGTTTTTAACTGGTCTTGTTGATCCGAGAATTTTTACGAATGAAGATATGGCAATACGAAAGGATAATAGAGAAGTTCTCTGACTTATCGTGACGGAGCATAATCGGTGGTTAAAAATCGTTTGATGTTTGCTTAGTTGAGCGACAGAAAGCTACCTGTGTGTTCGTGTCAACGATCCATAATACGATATACATATGTGTTTACTACCTGCATGGAGCCTGATATGTCGCGCCACTGGCGTAGAATTTATAAATATTCAAATATACACTAATAAGAATTCACTATCTAAAAGTATTCCTCAATATTTTGCATATCATTCTATCAAAAGTTCATTTGTTAATAACAAAAGATCAGACTGTAATAAATAAAAAAAATCTATTGAAACTCGCACAAAATTGTTATATTGAGTACATCTATCGCATTGATATCGTGAGATTAATAACGTACGAGGTGTGAATAAACATTTTAATACGTTATCTAAATTTGCGTCAATAGTTTTTGAAAATTGATTTCTTGTTTATACATGTAGCCAAACAACAATAGAATATATTTACAATAAAATTGTTAGAACGTAAATATAGATAATGTTATATTTTATCAGTTCATAATATCATTGAAATACAAGATTTAACAACGGTGATTTGACGAGTTCGTTTTCTTAAAAATTAAAAAAAAAAAAAAATATTGTCTTTTTAGCTCTAATTTTTTTCAAAATTCAAGGTGCGAGACAAGCCTGTCATCTCTCACTCTTTTAAGATAATATCTCTCTGAGAGAGTGTAGCGCCCACGACACTGGTACGCGCGATAGCATTACTATAGAAGTACGTAGAAACGTATCGAGAGAAGCGGGTGAAAACGAGTAGGTATTCCGTGAGTATGCTGGACGTGCCTTGTCTCTTAAACAAACACTCTTTCGTCTCTTATTTGGCTACATACGGTCAAACGAGAAGAACGGAACATTTACCTTCGAGGCGTCGTGTTCGAGATGGAACTACAAAGCGGGCGAACACACATCAGGTGATCCATCATTTTTTTGGCCGTTGAATATAACGCGAATGTCTTCGACGCGCATTATTTTTGTTACCTCCTGTTAACCTCTCGTTAACCAAAATTTTCGTAATTCCCATCGAATCATCTAATGATCGTTTGCCAGAATTAGAAACACTCAATAACAATAAAGATTATCGTGTGTATTTTTTGTATTGAAATGCGCATAAAATTCAAAATTATTTCATCCTCAATATAAAACACTTATATTTAGTAAAAAAGAAAATGAAAACAGCTATTTGCCATTTCAAGAGTTTTCTTTGCTGTGTAAGTATGTGTGTACATAATTAATGTAGAGATATTTTATTAAAAAAATCAATTTTATTTATCTCTATCAAAATACTATATCCATCACGTCAATTTTATTTATATCTATCAATATATATCCATCACTGATTGAACTACATTGAAGATCAGAAAAAATATTTGTGTGAGCATTGGATGCATTGTCACCTCGCTGATAAACCAAATATAGCCGATTACGAGGAACAGTCGATAAGAAGAACGATTACACTCACAAAAGAGCGAAGTGTGATACCTATTACGCGACTATTAGATACCCGATAACGCGACACGTTATTATTGATACAATACTTCATTGTGCGATGCCATCTTAACGGATGTTGATCTACTAATACGCATATCTCATTTCTGATTACATAGTTTTGAAATAATCATACGTGTTATAATTAATCTTAATAGCTTGCGTCATGATAAGCAATATTTTGCTTATATAGATAGATACATTTTAAAAGCACATTTTTTCAAATGTTTGTTCTTTTTTTTTTACGTAAAATTACTCGAAGAATACAAAGAATGAACAGCGAGAAGAAAAATTGAGACTGGATGGATGATATAATTCATAAAACGAAAAAACTTGCAATAGAAAAAAAGGTCACCAGTAATCCTCGAATAAAAGAGATAATTAATCTTCTGAAACGTATTTCAATCGAAATGGAAGGCTATATCGTGTGTGTATGTAAATGATAGTAAAGAAATAAAATATCTGTCTTCAATAAATATATACTTCTCTGATTTGCTTATATAAATATAGAATTCTAATTTCTATTTTATCTTTTTATTTGATATGCCTTCAAGATATTTTAAAACTCAAAAATCCAATAAACTAAAAAAAATTAAATTTTACTTATTATTTGTAATATATTATAGATTATCTGCTAAGAAAATTATAATCTTTCAAAAAGAAGACGAAATATCTCTTTGACAACTTTTCACTGTCTTTTCTTCCGGTTGAACAGTTTCATAAGTCAACCTTGCTGAGTAGCCATCGGACTTAAGTCACGGTTAAATTAATGACGCGATAATATCGATTACAATGTCGTCTTGATATCTACCGCGCGGACACCAAGAATCCCCAAGAAAACGCCGCGGAATCGTTCATCCGCTCGCACCCTCGACGCATCTTCACGCCTATATGCCTCTCCTTCCGACTCCCACGGTCACGTGGCGAGTCTCTTTACGTCTTTGTCTTGCGCCGATCCTTCGCACGTTTTCCGATTGGTCGAGGGGGAAGCTTACCGCCTAGGGTGGCATTGCTATCCCTGTTGTACTCGATAGGGGATGCCTTGTTCTGTCTTACTCGTGCTAAAGGACTCGTGGGACGTAGCTTGGACACGCCCGATCCACAGTGGGCGTAGACGAACCAGCTGCAGCGATTCTGTCTAGTGGGGGAAGCTTTTTCGGCGAACACGCGGTCACTCGCGACGTCACTTTGCGACGCGACGCCGAGCTGACCGCTCGTGTCGTCGGTTTCGTGCGAAGATCGTGATATTCCGTATAATTCGCGTGATCGATCAGTTATCGACGAACGAAGTTATCAACGTTATTGATCACCGAGTGCGAGTGATCGGTGTATGAATCGGATCATTCCGATGACACTTGATCGCTTTCTTGAAACTGTGCAAAGCATTCCTGAAATTTATGCAGTATATCGTCGTCAAAAATCATCTGTAATCGATCAGGTTTACGAATTCAAAATCGTTAAGCAACTTCACTTTCTTTTATTTAAGTAGAACTATTTTGAGTCAGTGTTTTGACTTTTGAAATCATATATATTGACGTTACTCGATTCAGCATTATTGAGCTCATAGACAGTATTTGTTTTTCATATTAGTAACAAAAATTACCATACCAATCAAATAGACTAAAACACGTAGATTGAATTAGTTAAGTCTTAGTTTATAGTGTTGACTAAGACATTATTTTACCGGAAAATATGTGTTAAAAATCTATAGTGGTCACAGAACATGGCAGCTATGCATTACAACACACAGATGGTATCAGAAGATCTGCATCAGCATCCGCGACACCTCTACAATCTTCAGCAGAGACTCCAGGATCCCGGATCCTCTCCCAGATCAGAGGACGCCAGGTCGCCGCTGGACAGCAGAGTGAGATCGCTTGAGGAAGTGCGTTTTGTGGGTGCTAGATCGCCAGACGTGGAAGACAGAGTGATCCGATATCACGAGGATACCGGAAGCAAACGTTTTCCCAAAGAAGCTAGTTTCTTCCATGACCCGGAAAATTCTTCCAGAAAGTGTTTCAGTGACGAAATAGCGACGAGTCGTTGTCGCGAGTCGGAAACTTCACCCGGACGAACGTCTTCACCACAGAACTACATCATCAGTTCGCCTAATCAACACAACAATTCTATTGGCAAGACATCTTTTTGCATCGACGCGCTTCTCGGTCGCGCTACGAAACAAAATGACATAGATCAGTCATCTGTTGATCAACAGAAATCCTTTTCTAGAAGTCATAGCGTTCAATCTGACAGTCTGAACCTTAGCAGCATTCAAGAACGGGAATCCCCAGGCGCTATAAGATGTTCTGGAGATCAAAGAACTCTGGGAAATCCTCTACATCCGTTCGTTCAACATCACGAGTCCGAATCGCCTAGTTTGGAGACTCGAGAGAGACATTCTATTAATCGCGACACTGTTCTCGGTCTTCATTCCGGCGAATCCGTGTCTGTTCAAAGAGGTCCGTTCAGACCTGAAACGGGGACCAGCGGTTATCGAAACGATCGATTGGAAAACGTCGAAGATGACACGTCGGTCGACGTGGACCCGACGCGGACCGGAAGCGCCAGTCCTGGAAGCAACGCTAGTCGCAGTCCTGCTTCCAGTCCACCCATATCGCCCGGCTCGGAAGACCCATCCAGCAATGGAGTCCTGAATCATCAGAGTCTTGCGTCCGGGCCCTACGGCATAGGCGCGGCGGTAGTCAGGCAGAATCAGGGCCTTTTACTGCATCCCGCGGGACCACTCATTCATCCTGGAGGACTGTACTATCATCCGGCCAGCGGCAGCGCCTTCCATTCGATACACAAGGAGGGTCAGCCAGTCGGTCATCCCCCATCCGGAGGACCTCATCCTCAGCAGCATCACATCCATCCACTTCAGCTCGAGTGGTTTGCTCGGACTGGCATGTTATATCCCAGACTGCCCGCTGATTTGGCCGGTGAGTGGATTGATACAATAAATTTGATTAATTACAACGGCTATTACAAATATGATGATGTTGATTTTGCTCGCGTGTCAATATCGATGAATCGTTACAGATCTTGATAGCTATCTTACAGAAATGCAGAGAAATAATAAATAAAACATTTCGCGGAATGAAAATATTTTATTGTTATTATTATTGTTGGATCTTAACATATATATTGTTTTCACAAATTGAATTATATTTTTAAAAATGTGTGTTTAAAAACGTACATATTAAATTAATGAGATTAAAATATAATAAGAATAAAACTTTTGCGTATGTGTGTGATAATTTGGTTATAATTAAACAAATGAATCAATTTCATCTAACGCTCAGCTCTTATTTGTCCATATTATTATGTCCATATTATTATGTTGTTGATACTTTAATACTACAAAAACCTTTATACAGCTGTACATTATTTCAAAAAATAATGTTTTTAATTATGTTATTAATTATGTCTTTTTCAAACATGAAGAAAGAAAATATTTCAATATCATAAAAGTATTTTACTCAGAGTCGTAGAAAAAAAAATAGAAAGTGTGTTAATAATTAATATGATATAAACGATTCAAAATTACGAATTGCATCATTGCTAACAAAAGCATAAATCAATCCATCGATTGGCTTATCAATCAAAGGCGAAATACTGATGCGTGTATAATTAATTGAGTCATATCATTAAAATTGTCGAGCCAAAAAACGATACAAGCAATTAATTCAAGAATTGATAAAAATCATGCTACTTCATTCCTGTGAAACGCTATACAAGTTGAATTCTGTTGTTTTATGATAAAAAATTTTATTTAAATAAGCATTTTGAAAAATTAATACAGAAAGAACAACGGTGTATATAGAATAAAATATTTAAGCAATGCGTGATACAATTTCTAATTATTTTCAATTATTTTTATACAACACAAAAGTTTAGATTTTTGCAAGAAAGACAAATAACTTTAATTGCATTTTACATAAAATTTTTTTGTAAACTCTTTCTCTATGTCTTTCTCCTACCTCTTTTTTATGCTTAAAAATAAGAAAACGTTGATTTTCTAATTAAAAAAATGTACGTATAAAATATTATTTATGAAAAGAAAACAAGACAGGTGTTTTTTTATTTGCAAAAAGTGGAAATTCCCAAATCCGATTTGCGAGCTATGCGATTTTTATCGTATTCGAATATAAGATTGAGCAATGCACAAAGTACCATTGTAAAAGGCGACTCGACCTTCACATTAAAGCTATTAATCCTCTTTCAATGTCTGATAAATTAGTGATTTGATAATAAATAAATTGCGAGGAAATCGAGCATAGCCGATAGCGGTCGTTAAAGATCGTTATAAATCGCTCTTCCTTAAGCCGGTAATGCTCACACGATGTCCATCCCTGAAAAAAATACATCAATTGTGACCTTATCACTAATCATCACGAATCTCTGCCAATATTATAGCTACAAAACAACACAAAAACAAATTAGTCCGGTTTTTAATAAATATTTATATCTAAATTTCCAAGTTGCGAGAAGTTTTTAATAATTCACAAAGATAAGTTATGAATCACCAAGTTTTTTTTTATCTCTCTACTCGAACTAAATAATATCTGCGAATTAAATCTTGCGAATGTAAACAGATAACGAAATCTTATTTTTCACGGAACTTGAAGTAAAATTGATCTTAATGAGATTTATTTTGAAGTAATTAGTAGTAATTGATAATTTAATTTTTGATAATTAGTGAAATGTCAAATGTGTTGATGATTATACAATAAATTGCAATTACAAGGTTTTGTATACAAATTCAAGTTTGCGAGAATCCTGCGATATAAGAAGACATGTGTAAACTGCGCAAAATCGAAATCTCTTGCGTGATGGGCGAGTGAATCGTTGGGTGATATCGTCGATCGACGGTAACTCATGCGTGGGAGGTCGTGTTATGTTAGCTCTCAACGGCTATTACCAGCTATTAACTCGAAAGTGAGAGGCGACGTCGAAAGACAGATTGCTGCTGCGATGTGAGCAGATAGTACATGTTTACGTGTCTAATGTACCGCTTCACCAGACCATATTGGCCGACTACTCAAATTTTACGATCCCGATAACAGCAATGTGTGACGTTCGCGTGCTCGGAAAAGGATTTTTTAAAATTATAAGATATTTTGACGCAAAACATAAAGAAATTAATGATTGAATAATTAGATGTTTATACATATACCTATTTAATTTTGCATAAATATAGATAAAGTTATTGTTCTTTTTATTTCAAAATAATTTTTTAAATTAATTTTATTAATCAAATTATTTTTAAAAAAATATTTTTTTAATGTATAAGATAGTTTTACAGTTTTTAATTAGACTTAGACTTTTACATTTATAACTACACTTTCGCGACTTTACCTAAAACACCTGAGAAGAGTAAGTGTGCAAACGCATCTTTCAGTTCAGTCGTCACAAATTTTTCAGTTTTCTCGCCACAAATCCTCTATTCTCACAGAAGAAATGCAGTGTCTAATTCGCAAACCTTGCCACGAATCACTGAAACTGTCTCAAAAATCTAAAGAAGGAAAAGATGAAGGTGAGAAGGAAGAAAGGAGTAATAAGCGGCGGCGGTGACTTGAAAGGCAGAAGGCGAGCGAGAGGGTGCAACAAGGGACTTGGTTACCACGGTAAATTTCACGCTCGGAAAAAAGAGTCGTGGCCGCGTTGTCAGGCCAATCAGTCGAGGGCTTTTATCGAACAAATTGGTCAGTGAACGTATGGCGATGGCGGCTACGGATACCCCGGGACATAGGAGGGCGGGAGGGAGACAGAAATGAGAGGCGGCGGGTCGGCGGGAAACGCCGCGGACACAAGTGGCGGGTGCGCGGGGTATTTCCTGTCAGATGATCCTGATTGGTAGTTGCCGAGCAATCCAGCGTCGACCAAAAAAAGCAAAAAAAAAAAATCGAGCGGTGGCGTAAAACAAGCGCAAAAAAAAGGAAATGAACAAAAAAAGAGAGAGAGAGAGAGAGAAAGAGCGCACATGCGCGAGCGCGCGCGCGTGGCACGAAATAAAACGCGCGTCGAATACATCGACCCCCCCCCCTTGTCTCGCCATCCTCCCGCGGGCTCGATGGAGGCCATCGTCGGTGGGATACACGGCCCGACTTGTTAAAAATTGCCGGCGGTGTACAGACCAACTCCCCCGCCGCGCGACGTTCTGTAAATAACGCGGGGCAAAGAGGAGGTTCCCGACAGGGCACGAAGACCGGAACGGCGAGGGGTGAATGTGAACGCGAGCTTTTATTTGCGGAATATTTGTCGCGCGTTATGCCCGCGAGCGGCGACGCAACGACAACACCATGTTTCATCTATCCCGAGCCGCGCGTAACGGCGTATCGAAATTTAACTAGTGCCGCTATAAACGGGATGTGTGCACGTGTCGGGGCCCGCGTATTGCACGATGTACCCCGTGCCCGAGCCGCACATACTACCACCCACACGTCGCGTCACCAAACCCCGCCGGTCACCGCTAGATAGTTATCCATATCGCGTTACAAACGGGTGGCCCGCACCGCGGTTGCTCTAATTAGCACAGTTCTGCGGCCATCGATTGGCGCCGAATGAAATGGCGATCGCGGAACGGTAATAAAAAAAAAAAAATCACACGTTTCTCTGTTGCAATTATATTACTGAAATTATTTAAGAATTTGTTAATAAATCCTTGCTTTTGTTTTGAAAAAACAAATAAAGGGAAATATGAAGTTAATTAATTCTGTTTTAATTCAATATGCACATTAAATAATTATTTCAAGAAAATTCGTAAAATTATACTTACGCAATTGTCCGCAAAGATTGCATATTTCCTCCATGTCGTATCTAACTGTATATTTATAATCCTCACTCCAGGTGTTCTACATTTTTACTTAGTATGCGCGCATACGTCAATCAGCGACGATCGACACTAGTCGATAGTTGGCTTTCGGATTAGCGTGAGAAATGTCATCGATTTTGCGACACCAGTCATATCGGACACGCCGACGATGATGAATCGTTCGCGCGCGAGTGAAGCGCAATTGTAATAATTACTGTCTCCCGCGCACGCCGGGAAGGAATAAATTATTCATCAAAAATTTATGGCTTTTTTACATGATGTGAGTGCGCTGAGAAAATCCTTAAGCGTTTTAACAATATTAATTGCAGGATCGATAACAACGGCAAATACATAAATAATCGCGGAGGGCGTGATAAATCTCACGTTCGATAAAACTGGTGGAACGTGACTTTTATTTCCAGCGTAGTTTTACATATTTTACGTCCATGATTTAATGACGGCGAATGTTTAATTTGCTGATTATGGAAATGCAAAATTTTTGAACTGACATTTTATTTTATGCGTCTGAGCGCTTCTTATTTTTGCAGGCTCGCTCATTACGTTATACGTAAGTTTTAATAACGGCAACTTATAGCATTTTATGTAAATGTTATGTACATAAATATAATTATAGAAACACGCGTGTAAATGAGTTTTTGTTTTTCAAATTAAATCTATTTCTTCTTCTTATATTCATTATTACATTTTTTATATTATAGTATTTCACAAACATGTCGAATTATTTTCTCATTTTTCATAAAATCTCTCTTTCCTATGCGTAAGCGCAAATCGAATTACACATTTCTCTCTAATGGCTGATATAGCCCCCGAAAATATTTTTTCAAGTTGATGGGTAGGCTCTTGGTAAATGGCGCAAACAAAATTAAAAAGACGGCGGTATTATTTGACTCGAAGAGATGTCGAGAAAAAGACAGCATTTCTTTTTTTTAACAACAGTGGGATATCGCAAAGTGAGATTAAATATCTTGAAAATTGATGCTACGTAGTTGGACAAACGTCGTTTTCATGGCGCTTACATTAATTTTAAGCGCGCGCTTCTCTAGATACAATTTTCTCTCTCTCTCTCGTTCTCTCTTACAACAGTATATAATTTGAATGTATTTGCAAAGAATTAAATCGGTTGAATATTCAGATCCTTTAGTCGAGGCATATTTTACTAAATAAACGTTATTAAATTTTCTACCGAATTTTCTTCAAATCGACAATGTTAGGTCGAGGAAAACACTCTCCCTCGAAGAACCGCAATTAAGAAGGATTCGTTTCTTCACGGCAGTTCGATCGGCAATTTGGCTTGAATCGACTTGACGAACCGTGAAGGCAACGGCGGGCGTGACGATACGGCTGGGACTCCGTTTTTTTTTTCTCTTTCTCTGTTCTTTTTTTTCGAACTGGCGTTCCGTCGTCCATACGAACTGGGAGAAACAATGGCGAGGAGATGGTGGCGGAAACTCTACCAACAAAAGAGGGATGATCTCTCTCGAGAGACAGAGAGAGAAAGAGAGAGAGAGAAAGCGTACGAGGGGTTGGCGGATGATTTAATTAGTTAATTGTGCGTCATTCATCCGTCTATTCATCCCCTTCGCAGCCTCCCACGCCCCGACATGCCGTCGCACCGCCGTCACCATACCGTTCCCATGGCAACTCCGCGGACTTATAGTCCGTTTAAACGGTCAATTTCGCGTTTTCGCTGGAGACCCGCGAATATGTATATGCGTGCGTGCGTGCGTGCGTGCGTGCGTGCGTGCGTGCGTGTGTGTGTGTGTGTGTGTGGAAACCACTCATCTAGTTACTTTTCACATTCTACCTTCTGCAATATTATAGATGACATTACATATTTTAACAAAAATAATAATGCATGAAATTATGAAGATACAATATTAAAATAGCAATAAAGTATGATGTAACGAAGTTAATGTTAAAGTTAATCAAATCAAAACAATTTCTATCAACTGTTATTATTTCGAGAATATATATATATATATATATATGTATATATGTATATATGTATGTATTTGTTAGCCTTTATATTTTATACTCTAACATATGGCGCGCCAATTGTGGGAGATTAATCCTATTTGTTTGGGATTTACTGCATTCCTATTAATTTAACCACAGCGCTTATGGTGTTTCCGATAGCTAGGCTTGCGTGATTGATTGTGCACGGGATATATCGTCGCGATTATCTACTTCCTGGAAGATTTAATCGCATATTCATTTAAAATTATGCTGATAAGAAAATTATGCTGATAAGAAAATCTCAGATAAGAAATAAAACCAAGACGCCTGAAGCGGGCAATTCGAAATTTCGATTATAAAAAATTTTAAATAAACTAATATAATTTTACATCGACACCAAGAAAATTGCTGCAATCTACATATCATTTTTCTCATATAATGAAACGAAATACATGTAGAATACACATAATTTCTAAAAAAATCTTTAAGAAAATAAAAAGAGAAAAAGAGAGAGAGAGAGAGAGAGAGAGAGAGAGAGAGAGAGAGAGAGAGAGAGAGAGAAATAGTTGTGTATGAAAATAACTAAAAATGTAGAAACGACGACGTTTGATAGAAAAGATTGTCTCTGTGTTTGCTCGTGAGAATGCAATTACGAATCAGGCTCCATTTTTGTCGTGCATACATATAGAATCAGAAATCGGATTCCTCGCAATTTCTCGTAACAGTTTCAGTCTACGCGAACGTACGAGCGCGCTCCGAAAGCGACAAGTCGGCGGAATCAGCGTCGTTAGCGAGCTTGGCCTCTCGTTCGGCCTCGGATCGCAACGACGACCTGATGTCGATGTTGTTTCCGGATCGGAGTTCGAAATTAAAGCATGGCGAACGGAGCAGAGACCACGAACGACGAGCGTGGATAGTCAGGGACAGAAGAGAATTGGTTAAACCGATGCGCTTGCTCGCGAACGCACGCACGCACGTATAGAGTGCGTATATACGCGGCTGTACATATATATATATATATATATACACACCGGAAACCGGTGGCGGCGGCATCAGGTCCGCCTATAAGCGTATAGGTGGTAATGGCGTTTCTGAATTAGCTGCCAGCTAGTTTGGCCGTCCGCAAGCAAACAGATCTTGGTTACCCGATGTGTAACATCCCGCGCGCTCGCTCAAACGCGCCATCCAGTGTCTATATACGGTCTTGTCGGTAATACTATTCGCGTAGCTACATGTGTGCGTTCGTGTTTGTCCGTGTGCACGTGCGTACGCGCGTCGGATACCTGCCCGGATACGTGACGCGTACGCTCGAGCTCCTTTCGGCCGCAAAACACCTTTGACTCTTTGCAAGCTTGACCCGGGAGCTAAACCGAAACGGGTTTAATTTTCGTTCTTGTAATTTAACGTTTTTCCCTTCTTCACCGCTTACGTATACGATAAAATGTTTTTTTGAGAAGCAAATTCTTTTTCCACGGATTATTATTATTATTATTATTTGTTTGACATAAAACATGACAAACTAAGATTAATTACAGTTTCAATTTAACCGTATAGCTGAGGTTGTCTCTCTGCTGCTTGTGTGTCAAGTATTAATTTGTATTTTATTTTATTAATTATTTTATTTATTTATTTTTCACATTTTATTACTCTCTGACTTTCCTGGTTTTTATTATATGACTTTTAACAATTTGGCTATAAATTTTGAAGCATAACCGACTACATGCTCGACACAAAACTGTATCTACAACCTTGAATTTTTTGTGAAAGAGCTGTATCTCACACTAGAACACCATTTTGTGTGTGTGTGTGTGTGTGTGTGTGTGTTTGTGCTGAAAAAGACCGTATCTCCGATCGAAATGTTTGCAATTTGTTGAACTACCGAAACTTAAACAAAAACACACGAAATCAACGGTGTCTGGATTTCTTATACTACTTATTGGCCTTCGTATACTCATTGTTTGCAGATTAATTATATCATGGGTTAAAGATCGATTAGATAAAAAAAAAAAAGCAATAACAATTGGTTCTTTATTATCAAGATTAATTGCAAGTAACATTATCGAGAAATTGATATTATAAATGTTGCAAAACGTTTTCTTTTATTACGTTTCTTTTATTATTACTGTTGTGTATTATTAGTATTTCCAATGAAATTATTCCAAAGAAATTAATTTCTTTGGATTTAACAAAATTTGTTAAATCTAAAGAAACCGTTCTCTCTGTGTGTGTAAAACAACATATGTGCCGACACGTTTGACTCTCAAATCCTGCGGAGACTCTCGCACATACTCGGCGACGCGCAGCCAGAAGATGGCGAATCGCGCGAGTCATAGTAGGAATGCGCGCGGCAAGAATAAGAAGTAACATCGCGGATGTTTATGGCGTGATTTGTGGCGAGCTCGCGAGCCCGAGTTCGGGATTAAATTCAGCCATTTCGGGTAAGGAAAATAGCCTGATAAAACTTGGCCAACTTTACCGTCCCGTTTCTTCTGTCTGGTTTTCTCTCTTTTTCGTGCTTTATCTCGACGCTCTATTCCCTCTTTCTCTCGCGCTCGTCCGGCACCATTCCCGTCTACGACCATCCCTCTGGCACGCCGAGGGTGGTGGTCGGACGACGAGAGGGTGGCGAGACGGCGGATAGCGACGTTACTCGCCTAGATTCGTTTAGCTCGGATCTGAGGGGCAGATAATTCGGGGGGCGGGACACGACGAAGGGGCTCCGGGGACCGCGGGCGGGGCTTCCCGGCGCCGCACACACGTGCATACGACGCCCCGCACATGTACACACACACACATTATGGCATGATGCAGCAACACGGAAGCAAAAGCTGAGAGAACGCACCACCGACGAAGTCGTTACCAACCCCTTCGCTCGCTCGTTGCCCACGTCTCCCTCCACTTGGCCCCGCGTGCGCTGTTCTTCCCCCGTCTCACCCTCCATCGTCCCTTTCGAGACGACGAGCGCGCGCGTTGCAAGCCGGACCGAGCGACGGAGGGTACAGCGGCACACAGTTAGAGGTATACACGCCGATTTAGGACGCTAATTCCAATTTGCAATTCGCTATTGGGTAATTGCCGCCCATTAGAGAGAGGCCATTTTCGGCTGCTACGAGGACCAGCGTAGAACCGCGTCCACGACGGCTATATATCCGTGAGAAGTGAAGATCGATGCACTAAAAGACGAATTGTTCTGTTGCAGATAAAAGATAATTTTATTCTTCTCTAATTGAATTATAGTTTAAGCGTTTTCGTTGATTTTATAAAACAATAAATAAATAAGAACAATGAATAAAGTTTTACTACAATTTTCGTAAGAACTTTGAGATACACGACACGAAAACTAAAAATCTTTACATAATTGTGCACCTTTATAATATTTTTTTTTTTTTGTAAAATATACACACACATATAGTGTATAATAATTATTTTACCGTAGGGAATATGTGCCGCGATACTCTTTCAACGTGACAAGGCGCGCATTCGGGTCATTCGGTAAAGCGCCAGCATTCGAACGACCGACGCAAAAAGGACGAAAACCAAAGGTGAAGTTCCTGCGGGAGCTCGGATCGAGTAATCAGTTTTAATTAAGCGTACCTTTCGCCCGGGAGTTAACGAGGGTAGTTACTCGTTAGTCCGAGATACCGTGCGATTCGCCGACCCTAAAAAAAAGTCGCACGAGATCCGATCTCGGGTGGGAAAAAGAGTTATATTTGAATCATTAGTTTTGTAAGTATTAACAGTTGCAAAAAAAAAAAAAAACAAAAGATTTCGGTTCGACTTTTAAATCGATTCGATTTTTAAATGCTTTAAAAAAAAATTGATTTTATTATAAACTGCACGCTCTGCTCTTTTCAAGGTAAAAACATTTTTTCAAATAAAACATTTTAGATTTTTATTTTTTAAATTGATAGTTTTTATTTTATTTAAATTAAAAAAGTCAAATATTAAAAAGACCTTTGCAGCCCGATTCCGTGTTGGTGGTGAGAGAAAGAGAACAATTTTCAATTTTGTGAACCTTTCGATCTTGTTTAGATCATCTTTTTTCTGAATTTATAAATTTTTTTACTCCTGACACATCTTGCTAATTTAATTTAATTTATCACAATTTTGACTCACGTTTTGTTCTCCTTTCAAAACAAATTAATTTACTCTTGACTGAAATTTATTTTTAACTTTGATGTTTATCATTTAGACTTAACTGTGTCATTTTTTGACTCTCGGTATAATAATTATTCCCTGCCCGCGGCACATATTCCCTACGGTAAAATAATTATTATACCATTGCCCTCTGCCATCGATGTCCTCTGACATTTCGACACCACCTTTGTTAATTTAAAATTGCTTTCGAAGCAAGATTGAAGTGCGCGTCTAAATTCTAACTGTTGAATTGTTTTTACGTTTTTATTCTGTACAATTAATTCGATCAGCCTAAACAATAATCATGAACATTTGCAGAGTTGTGCTGAAGATGATCTAAACAAGATCGAAACGTTCACAAAATTGAAAATTCTTCTTCTTTTTCTTTCACCACTAACACGGAATCGGGCTACACAAAGGTCTTTTTATAATATTTGATATTTCGTCTTAAGCCCATTACTTTAATAAAAAAAAAAGTCATTTTCGTAAATGTAATCAAAATTGTAGGAAAATCTTAAAAGCGCCGAATCACATCATACACATCTTTTGTTCAATTATCTGTTCTCGATGCGTAGCAACCTTTGCTATACGATACCTACCGCATTGCCATCCCTCATTGTGGCGCAAGAGTATTCATGCGACCGGTAGAGTATAATTTCTCGGGGGGTAAGCTGTAGGGAGGCGAAATGCGCGACGTGGAGGGAGAGTGGCTGCTTTAAGTACAGATAATAGGTGGTGTTTACCGCCACGATGATCGGCACAATTTAAGGGTGGCCTGGCATGAAGCGGCCGATGGGACCCCAAATAAATTAAATTATCATGATAAAGGCTCCCCTTCTCCCATCCCTCCCGCAGCAACTCCTCAATATAAGAGCGCGAATGGTGATTGTCCACTCGATAAAGTCGCCCTCCTCATGTTTACCGACATCTGTCACAGTTTGCGCATTTCCCGATCCTGATCGACGCGTAGTGTGCCAAATGATCAGTTTAGCGGGACACGGCGCATTTTCCGCGCGTCAATGAAATTAGGTCATTCAAGCGCGAATGTCTTTTTAAAGGATTACAGAAATTGATTGCGGAAATTAATTACAAAGATTTAAAATATCTTACAATATCACATGTAAAATTAAAGCATACTCTCCATGTTAATTTTAATTAAGACATAATAATTAAAGAAAATAATAAATTGCTCGTAGACAACGCGTGTTTGGTCATTTCTTTTATATATAGCACTTTTATATTTTATCTATTATTATAATAAGATGTTATCTATTATTATAATAAGATGTTAATACTTGTCAAGTTGTACCAAACAAATTTGGCTCTTTAATTATCTTTATTGATGTTGCGATTATTGAACACTATGCAGGCTGCTTTTATTTTCGAGGGAATTGTTTGCAGTTAGTTAGCGCTATAGTTAACGCGACGTCCCTATAATAGGGATGAATGTACCGTATGTCAGTCGCCAACCCCCTCGATCGCGGTGGATAAATTTCTTTGAGCATCTGTAACGTCGATTAATATGCCGGTGGCTCAATGAATAATTATCGTGACGACACAACTAATTCGGTGACAAAGAGTGCGATAATTTATATAGCGGATACATTCGTCTATAGCTACTTTTCGCGGTTTTTAGATTTTTTTCAAAGATAAAGAAATTTGGAAATATTAATTTTTCTACAATCTTTTGTTAACTGTAATATTGAGTTTTCTATAAACTTAGCAACAAAATACGCTTGCGACAAAAAAAAACTCGAAATATTCATCGTGAAATATATTCACACTCCGATTGCTGTTGTTAGCTAAGATATATTATCATTATTATTCAAAACAATAATTATCAGGAATTAAAATACTATGTATGGGTGGAGTATAGGTGGAGGAATAGATACTCGATCCTTATCTTGATCCAGTCTCCTCGATCTTTTGATCACATTGACTAAAAGTGATTGTAGATTAAAAATTTCATGATTGATCATGGAATTAATGTCATCACGTGTCCGTCACGAAATAATTTTATCTTAAAGATTAACAAATGTGAGATAGATGAGAAACTCGCTACATCGTTCCATGTTAAAATGGTTCTTCCATATACGAAAAAAAAACAAAAACAGTTTTGCTATTATGGGTAAGTTCCACTTGCCGTTCGCAACACTCGTGAGCGTTACCCATCTTTGTTTAACTTTCAATGAAAAACAAAGATGAAATGATTCTATGAGCGTTGCAAACAGCAAGTGGAACTTACCCTATATAGTCAGTAAGAAAAATTTGTTGAATCTATTGAATTTTTTGTTTTATCAACAAAACATTTTGGCAAAATAAAAAATTCAATAGGCTTAGCAAATTTTTCTTGCTATGTAATAACTAATGTTGAGCAAATATTCTAGCAAATCTTTTTTCTGTATAATGTTGCATATATTATGTATAAATAATATATATGATATGCACAAACGCGCCTGTCACAAGGATCTAATGGACACCGGCGCATATTCGTGTACGAGCGAGAAGAAAAATTGAAAAAAAGGACATAAAAATAAATATAGCATTATATAATCCCATGACAGGACAAGCGAGAAGCGCAATGGTGCAAATAATAATAATTGTCATGAATCAGCGGGAAGGGAAATCATCGGTTAGGCCATATGTGCCCAACGAGGGGGGGGCCAAACTCCACTTCGTCCAACGATAAATAACCCAATAAATGCTACAGTCTAAATACTAACAACTATCAAATGTAGTGTCCCGTCCCTCTCGTGCAATGTGTTTGTTTTCAATTCGTCAAAACTGCTCTCTTTCTCTCCACGCGCACTTTCATCACTTTTCTATTCGACAAATGAATAAAAACTAATAGTATCGGATATTACACTTCCACGTATCAAAAAAGCAAAATAAAAGATTAAATTTACAAACAATAAAAAATCTAATAAATAAGATAAAATCAAAAGATAAATCAATTAATTGTTTGTTATACAAATGTATTTTAGTGTATAATAATTATATTATATAATTGTTTTCCTTTGGTAAAATCAGTTTAAAAAAAATAGAAAAAAAATTTCATTATAATTATCTCAATTTTGTACTTATCATAGCTTTTTAATTTTTCTTATGTATTGTTTTTATACAGAGAACATTTAGTTCGTAAATGTTATCTCGCACACTTGTAATAATTATTTTTTGTTCTCGTAGTGCTTGTGTTGTGTACATTAAATTTGTGAGAACACGTGTGTGACCCGCAACGTAAAGAACCCGATAATGCGACATCGAGATATCGGAACTGTCGCTTATTTGTGTATCGGGCGTGAAATCGCACGGCCCTATCAAAATACGCGGGTCGATCTCTTCGAGGGAGCGCGAGAGCGTGCGTACCTGCTCGTACCCAGCTTTAGTGAATCACGCGTCGACCGATAATCCGAATGCGCTCGACTAAACGCCGCCATGTGTACAAACACTGACAGCCGGTCACGCACTTGCTAGTTAAGTTACGAGGGTGCTTAAGCCAGTGACGCAAGATTCACCCCGCTGCTAATCGCGGAAACCGAGTGGACATAACGCACAGCACAACAAAAACATGCGATGTCTCGCGGTGACAAAATAATAGCGTCGAAATTTCGAACTCGGGTTTAAGTGGCTATGAGTGTGAATTTTATGATGTTTTACTCACGATGCTAAATGTTTATCTTAATTCGTATCGAACAACTTTCTTTAATATACTTGTTTAAATTGTAATTTTAAAGATGATTCATTCAAATTCACTAATCTCAAAATTTGATTTATAAATAATTACTGCAATTTATTTTGTATAACAAAAAACAATTTTGCAACAATTTAATAATTATCGCAATATTATTTACTCCGACGTAATATAGAAACAGTGAAATATTAATTTCCAAATACACACACACACACACACACACATATGAGTCCTGAATTGCAACGTATTATATGTCACGCGCTTGTATTGATGATATAATTTTCCACGGATTCCACGGTGGCTCTACGCCTATGTCGCTATAAGTCGACGATTCTGACCAAGAGTCATTCACGGGTCTAATTGCAGGGGCGGCTTTCCGCCCTTTATCGTCTAACCCCAAATCATCCCTCGTAATCCATAGGGATTTTACACTCGCGATAATTGCATTAGCATTCGATGATTTTTATTGGATCGTCCGGCTCACGATAATGAATCATTTTTCGCTCTCCGAGAGCTGTTTGCCGGATTAAAATCATACTCAATTTGTGACTTTTATCGGATATAGACGAGAGCGAGTTTGATATAAAATTGCTGCATTTTGTGTCATCTTAATTATGGTATTTAGAATCTTCTTTTTTTTTTTTTAATAAACATTGTTGTTGCTCAAGTTAACTGAAAGCGCCATTTATCTCAGTCACGCGAACGTCTCAAGTAAAATATTTTTTGTTTTTGTGTAACAGGTTGCGCAGCACAACACGCTCTGTTGGGCAAGACTAGAAGGCCGAGAACCGCGTTCACGTCCCAGCAGCTCCTCGAATTGGAGAAACAATTCCGTCAGAATAAATATCTCAGCAGACCGAAGAGGTTTGAGGTCGCGACGTCGCTGATGCTCACAGAAACGCAGGTAAATCGAAATAATAATGATGTCGAATCGTTCGGCGCATTACCTTTATCGATATATTCGAAATTCAATGATAGACACGAGCGCGTGTGAATCATCTTCAGTGCGACAAGTATAACGATTGGTAAATTTTATTACTCGCGATCTCAGAAAAAAGAAGAAATATAAACACGGATGATGAATCATCTGTAATTCAAGATAAAGTATCGCGTAATAAAATGGTTCGATGATGCCAGCTTTATTGCTGATATCGACGTAAAGGGAACACCCAAATACCGATATTTGGAGCAAATTGTGTAACATAGTCGAAGAATCCAAAAAGACATTTTACAAAACTTTGAAAAAAGGATAGATCTTATTTCTTAAGATGTAAAAAATCTGCTTATACATAATTCTAATAAATTCTAATTAATACGGAATTATTTGCAAAAATTGTTACGAGAAATAAGTTATTTTTCTCGACGTGTGAGTGAGTGAGTGAGTCGACGGTAAAAGTTATCGTCAACGATCGTGCGATGAGGAGTCGGCCGGTAAATAGCGCGAAAATGGAAATTCGCGAGCGCGCGCGAGTACGAGAGAAAAAGAAGACCCTCGAAAGAGAGAAAATCCCTTCGAATAATCCGACCTGCCCTCCATCCGGCGCCGTGTGCACGCGAATCTCTCTTTCGCTCTCTCTTTTCTCTCTCTCTCTCTCTCTCTCTCCCCCTCTCTTGCATAGTTCAACAACTTAAACATAACTCCGAAGCTTACGAGCCCTGACGGATCGCTCGGCAAATAGACGTAAAAGTCTGAGTTATGGCGGGCTCAGTCGCTGATTTGTTTCGATATTTTACCGATTCCGCCTCTCGCTCCTCGCTTCCACCTCGATCTCCACCTCCTTCCTCCGATTTCTGCTTCCCGTGTTTCACGTCTGAGTTCCGCGCTTGCAGAAACACGATTACCGGCGATTTACCGTCCAAGCACGAGCATCACGACGACGGCTTCGTAAAGTGTTGCAATGTCGACGAGAAGAACGTGTTTATTTAAAAAAAAATAAAAAGTAAAAAATAAAAAACGCCTCTTGTGCTTCCAACAAAGTTTTCTAAAGTTATATTGCAATCTTTAAAAATGACCGAAGATATACATCGTGTATTATACAAGTTGTTTCTTTTTTGCTTTTTTTTTCCATATCTCACGTACAGAACTTTATGCAACGTGTTTTATTTAAAAAAATATATAATTATAGAAAATCATAAATATGAGATTTCAGTACATCATAGATTTCTTGTTATTTCCAGATGATTTGTTTCCCTTCGATTCTTACGTACCAAAAGCTATTTGGCTCACGATGTTATTTCGACGACAACGATTTTGCCAGATTAAATTAAAGTTCGGTACAATATTCACGGTCCAATTGTTACGAATTCGCGGTTGTAATAAGCACACGTGATTTGCGCAGCGACGATCGTCAGCGAGAAAAATATCTTCGGCAATTAAACGCGATCGAGATCGTATCGCGAGAGAACGCTCAACGTATACATACGTATGTATGTACGTACCGTATATGATTCACCGTCGCTTGGTTTTCCGTGTACAAAATGTCGATTAATTTCGGCTTGCGAGATAATTTACAGCGCGATCTATTTCTTTTATCTCTCTCTTTCTTTCTCGCTCGCGCGCTTCATCGCGCGCTCGCCGGTTTATCGGTAACAAATATTTATTTTCACGCATCACTTTTTCCCACCTTCAATCTATTTGTTTTTTTTTTTTTTTTTTTCCGACAGACTCGCGCCTACAATTCGCGTCTTTTTTGCTTTATTCACGCCCCTGTCCTCCCCCCGCGAATTCAATCCCCGCGCTTGTTTGCCCCGCGCTCCGAATTATTTGTTAACGCGACGCGAATGATTTACGTAAATCTCCGGTGTAGTAGCGTTTTACCTATCAAATTATCCAGCTGATCGAGAAGTAATGGCACTTAATAATTTGTCACGGGAAAAAAAAAAACGCGAGTTTACAACGCGGAAGAAATAAATACTTACAACATATGTATATAAAAATATTTGACGTGGATTTTATGTTACGTTTTATGCTATACATATATATGATCTGACCCCGTTAATAAAATTGTAAAATAAAAATCTTTCAATTTAAAAAGATTTTCGAAAAGCACAACAAATCGCCATTATTATTGTATCGCAGTGATTTTGTGATTTGGAAACTGATTTCTTTTTCTTCACACACAAAGTTTCCTCAGCAAAGAATCGCAAGAATTCAGAGTGCGATGTCTCTTTTCGGATTTTCCCATTCATATTCGTACGAGGAAGCCGCGCTTCTACGCGGAGGGTAAAAGATATAATATGGTCGGGTGTGCCTGGAGGGGATTGGCCCGGGCGCGCATGATATGTTGTCCGAAAGATTTACATCGTTTTCTTACGATTGGGGAGGAAAGATCGAGTCCCTGTATCTGTCTACCTGATTTACGACATTTCGCGGGGTGGGCTCACGTGACGTTACCCCCGCGCTTGCGGAGCACGCATTCGCCAAATTAAATCGGGCGTAGATCGAATCACTTCGAGATCGAGGTAGTTACCCGTTAAAATTGCCGACAATTTGCACTCTCAAAACTAATATCGCAATCGAAACAAAATCAAAAACTAGAAAATATGTATTTATAAACGTATTTGGTATTCACGACCAGATGTTTTTTTTTTTTTTTTTATCGTACTTTCTATTCAAAGCGTACGAACTTAATCAAAATGTACTATTTACTGTTTTTAAATATTCTATTTTATATTGGGTTGTTCAAAGAGTTTGCGGCGTTTTCCAATAGACGACATTATCGTAGATGGCAAGAGATAGAGTAAATGGGGATATTATGGCCATACGAAAAAAATAGCCATAGACTATAATTTCACCAATAATTGTTTAATAGTGCATTTGTGCAGTCATTCTTAAAGATAATCTGTATTTACCGTAATTTATGTGCATACACTACTTAAAATAACAATATTGTGAAAATTATATAATATTTTTACTTTTGATTGCCTGCAAAGTTTTACGTATGTCCACTAAAAGCTGCTGTAA